>CAUYSK010090707.1:0-10165 GCA_963575035.1 Avahi laniger | reverse complement strand
AAGTCACACATCTGTAAACAGATGGAAAAATCTACCTTGCTCATGGATTGGTAGAATCAGTATTGTTAAAATGTCCATACTACCTAAAGTGATCAACAGAATTAATGCAATCCCTATCAAAGTACCATCATCATTCTTTACAGATCTAGAAAAAAAAATTCTACACTTTGTATGGAACCAGAAAAGACCTCATATAGCCAAAGCAATCTTAAGCAAAAAGAACAAACTGGGAGGTGTCGGTCTACCAGACTTCAAGCTGTGCTACAAGTCTATAATAACTAAAACAGCATGGAACTGGCACAAGAACAGAGACATAGACCTTTGGAACAGGACTGAGAATCCAGAAATGAAACCATCCTCATGTGATAATCTAATCTTTGACAAAGCAAACAAAAATATACACTGGGGAAAAGAATCTCTTTTCAATAAATGGTGCTGGGAAAACTGGATAGCTACATGCAGAAGAATGAAACCGGATCCGCACCTCTCACCTCTCACAAAAATCAATTCAAGATGAATAACAGACTTAAACCTAAGGCATGAAACCTTAAGAATTCTAGAAGATGTTGGGAAGACCCTTTCAGACATTGGCCTAGGCAAAGAATTTTTGAAGAAGACCCCCAAAGCAATCACAACAGCAACAAAAATAAGTGGGATCTGATCAAATTAAAAAGCATTTGCACAGCCAAGGAAACTATCATTAGAAAGAATAGACAGTCTACAGAATGGGACAAAATATTTGCTCTCTACACATCCGATAAAGGGCTGACAATAAGAATCTATAAGAACCTAAAAAAATCAACAAGAAAAAATCAAACAACCCCGTAAATAAAAGGGCAAAGGAAATGAACAGAAACTTTTCAAAAGAAGACAAAATAATGGCCATCAAACATATAAAAAAATGCTCAACATCTCTAATCATTAGAGAAATGCAAATCAAAACCACAATGAGATATCACCTAACCCCAGTGAGATTGGGGTTTAATCTCTATCAAAAAAATCCCAAAAAGCAAATGCTGGCGAGGATGTGGAGAGATAGGAACACTCTTACACTGCAGGTGGGACTGCAAATTAGTGCAACCTCTGTAGAAAAGAATTTGGAGATACTTCAAAGAGCTAAAAATAGAAATACCATTCGATCCAGCAATAGCACTAGTAGACATCTACTCAAAAGAGCAAAAGATATTCTGTAATAAAGACATCTGCACCTGAACGTTTATGGCAGCACAATTCACTATTGCAAGGATGTGGAAACAACCCAAGTGCCCGTCAATTCATGAATGGATTATTAAAATTTGATGTATGTATACAATGGAATATTACTCAATGATAAGAAACGACAGAGATCTAGCACCTCTTATATTTTCCTGGATGGGACTTGAGCCCATTATCCGAAGTGAGGTATCACAAGATCCGATGAAGGGGCTCCACTTGTACTCGCCATCAAATTGGTACTAACTGATTAACGCTATGGTGCTCACATGGAGGTAATGTTCTCCAGGGATTAGGGGGATGGGGGTAAACTCACAACCAAAGGACACGGAGAGCATTGTAGAGGGGAAGGGCATGCCTTTAACCCTTGCTTGGGTGAGGCAAAGACATAAAATGTAACCAAAATGTTTGTACCCTCATAATACCCTGAAATAAAAAAAAAATTCAAAAAACCCCTGATAGTTATACTTAGTTTTCAGAGTTGTTTAAGTCTCCTTCTTGCTGATCTACTGCCTCCTTATTCTATCACTTATTGAAATTGGAGTGTTGAAGTTTCCAACTATCATTTTTTAATTGACTATTTCTTCCTCCTATTCTTCTCATTTTTGCTCTGTGAATTTTTGAAATCTATTTATAGTTGCATATATGTTTATAATTGTTTTGTTTTTCTGACCATTTGAAAGTCTTATAATTACAAAATGTCCATTTCTGTCCCTAGGAACAATTTTTGTATTAAAGTCTATTTTTCTCTGATATTAGTATCAGAGGACTACAGGATTAGGTTACTATTGGTTACTATTTACATGTATATATTTTCCTTATATTTATTTTCAATATATTTGTGTTTTTGTATCCAACTAGCATTTTCTGTAGACAGCAAAGAGTTGAGTAATTTTTATTCATTTTTCCAATCTCTGTCTTTTGATTGAACTGTTTGATCCACTTACATTCAACTTAATTACTGACAAAATAGGTATTACATCTTCATTTTTATATTTGCTTTTCGTATATTTTCAGTCTTTTTTTCTTATTCATTTATTACTGTCTTCTTTTTATTATTAAATAGATCTTTTCAAGTGTAAAAATTTAATGCTGTCATTTTTTATATACTTTTGACTTATTTTCTTAGTGGTTGCACTGGGATTGCAATTGAGTTCAGATTAGTGCCAAATTGTTTTCAATTTTATAAAAGTAAACATTGCTCCAATATGCCTCTTTCCTCTACATTTACTTGTGTGTTATTGTTGTCATACAGATTACGACTTTATGCATTATAATCCTATCAACAGAGTTTTCTATTTATTGCTTTGTGCAGCTTATTTTTAAAAAATCAAATAGGAAAGAAATAAATTACAAACAAAAATATACTTATACTTTAAAATGTTTACATGTATAGTTGTCTTTACTGGTGCTCTTTATTTTTTTTATGTGGATTTGAATTATTATCTAGTATTTTTTCATTTCAGCATGAAGGGCTCCTTTTACAATTTTCTATAGGACAGATCTGCTAGGTCTGCTCATGAAGAATTCCTTGTTTTTGTTTATCTGGAAATGTCTTAATGCATCATTCATTTTTGAAGGATTTATTTGCTAGATGTAGAGTTATAGTTAGCATTATTCTATTCAGCACTTTAAACGTGTTGTCTTTCTGCCTTATGGCCTTCAAGTTTCTGATGAGAAAGAAGCCGCTAATCTAACTGATGATTCCTTTACCTGATAAGTTACTTCTCTTACTCTGTTTGGTGTTCAGCAGTCTGACTACGGTATGTGTGCGTGTGGATCTCTTTGAGTGCATGCTAGTTGGAGTGAGTTAAGCTTCTTGGATGTGTAGATTAGTGTTTCTCATCAAATGTGGAAATTCATAGGCATTCTTTTTGTCTTCTTCTGGAACTCCTATTATGCTGCACAGGTCTGTGAGGCTATGTTCATTTTTCTTCATTCTTTTCACTTTCCGTTCTTCAGATTAGATGATTTTAATTGATCTATATTCAGATCACCTGATTCTTCTACTTTCTCAAATCTGTTGTTAATCTCTTCTAGTGATTTTTTTTTTAATTTCAGTTATTTTTCTTTTCAACCCCAGAATATCTATTAGGCTCTTAAAAATTATTTTTATTTCTTTATTTCTCTTTATTGATATTCTTAATTTGACAAGACGTCATTCTCATATTTTCTTCCAATTCTTTAGATATGGTCTCCCTTTCTTCATTGAATATCTTTGTAATAACTAATTCAAAGCCTTTATCTAGTAAGTCCAAAGACTATATTTCCCCAGGAAGTTTCTATTGACCGACTTTTATTTTTCTATATGTAGGCCATACTTTCTTGTTTCTTTAGCTGTGCCATATTTTTTGTTGCAGTTAAAACTAAACACTTTATGGAACGTAATGTGGCAACATTAGAAATCAGATCTCCCACGCCACCCAGGGTTTGTTGCTATTGCTGTCTGCTATTGCTGTCATTATTGCTGTTTGTTTTTAGTTAAACTCCTGTAATAATTTTGTAGAGTATGTGTTCTTTTCCAGGTATGGCTGTTGAATTCTCTGCTCAGATTGGCTAATGGCTATGCAGAAACTTTCTTAAATGCCTTGAATCAGTATATTTCCCATCTTTTGACAAGTAGCTTTTTGTTTGTGTTGTATACATTTTTCAATACTCTAGCAGATGGTTTATAATTCTTCCACATTTTATGCTTGCACGGGGCCTGAAGACCAGCCAGAGGTGAGAGTTAGGGCTTTTTTTTTATGACTTTTCTGACCATGTTCACAGTCCTGGACACACACATGGCATTCCAGATGCCCACAAATATGCCAGACCTAGTTAAAGCATCCTATGGACATCTCATTTCCAGTTTTCTTTTTAAGGTTTCTGGTCAGCCTTTTGGTATCTTCAATTGGTATTGCCATCTTAGGCAGCTGTGCAATTAGTCAGTGACACTGTTTATTTTTGAAAAATACCTTGATCATAGGAGTGTTTCCATAAACTGATTTCTGAGTTGAGTTGAATAAAGACAAGTCCTGAGCTTCTCAGAGGTGTGGCCATTTGGGGAGCTCCAAGTCCACTGTGCACGTTCCAGTGGATTCTTGGCTGCTGGTTTCCACAGTTACTGCAGCGGTGAGGTTGGTTTTCAGGTTGGCTGTGGATCTACGGAGAGACTAAATGGGAACAAGGTAAGTTAAGAGGCCACAGAGCATGTTGTTCTTCCAAAATTCAGTAGTTTTTCTTGATTAAATGCTTCTTCCATCGTATTAAGCTTTTGGTTAATTTCAAGATGTCTTAACATGTTAAATTAGACATTTTTTTTGCAAATGTTCTTAGTGCTTTTTCATGGGGATGGATTTTGAAGGTCTTCACTCTGCAATTCTGGAAATGCTTCTCCTAACGATTCTCTTGCTCACTTTGAAACAAACCTCTCATGACCTTCCCTGTCTCCTGGAGTCTCCACCCTCTCTCGGTGTGTGGATAAGCGCGCCCCCCTGGTCAATGGAAGGGAGTCCTCCTTCATGTTCTCGCAGCCACTCTACAAATCACCTGTACCGGTGCCAGACTTCTTCATCTTCCCCGGAGTAGGGGTGAAGGATTTGTCCTTCCCTTTATCAAACACTTTTCTTCTTTTTGTGCTCGAATCTTTTTCTGGCATTTTCAAGGCTTTGCATTTTTGGCTATTCTCTTTATCTCCCGATCAGCTGCATGTCCTCCTCTGCCCTCACTCGCCCACTCTCCTCCTCCTCCTCGTCTTCTCTTCCCTCGCCCCGGCCCCACTGCACCATTCCAGTCAGCGCCACATTTAGATGAAACACGGCAAGAGTGAAAGGATATTGTCATCATTGGCCTGAAAGACCACGATTCACCTCCAGAAGCAGACATTTCTCCCTCTGAACAAAATTGGGTTTTCTCCTCATTTCTCATGGCCCCGTCTCACAAATGCACGGGAGATCGGACTCTCCCACAGTAAAAGGAGACCCACACGTCTAAGCACAGCTTACGTGAGCCTCTCGTCAAACAGCTGCCTTCAACAGTTCACCTCAAGTTCGTGCTCTCAGCATATCGCTTTACCTCAGTTTCTCAAATACACTGAGACCTTCTTCCGCCTTAGACCCTTCGTGAGGTTGGCCTTTCTGTCCCCATGCCCAAATGGTAGGCCTCAGGAATTTCAAAATAATGCTATAATATGTGTATATGTATTTAACAATTAATCAACCTTAAAAATGAATACACACACACCTACTCATGCAGTAGATTTTTATTCCATGAATGTTTATTTATATTAAAGCAATGACCTTATTGAAAAATATAGTGGAAAATTGCATGATTCCAGACAGCCCTATCACTTACTAATTGTGTGGTACGAGGTAATTTACTTTGCCTTCATAAACCTTAGTTTATTGATCTATAAAATTAGGATAATAATGACACTTACTTGCTAGGGTTGTTGCAAGGATTAAATGGGATAATAAATGCATACTTCTTAAGTGTGTGCCTGACATACTGTAATCTTTTCATAAACATTAGCAATTATTTTTCTCACTATTTTAAAATTGAAATGATTATAAAAATGATAAGACTGAAGTTATCTTCAGAAAATGTCATGAGCATTCAACATAAAACAATTATTTGTAACAGTATATTTGTAACAGTATATTTAGAATTTATAGTTTAAATTCTAAACTATAAATTCTAAATATAAATTCTAATATTATACAAATAGTTCTAAAACAAATTAAGACTGAATTTCTATGTTAACAATTGAAGTCAGTGGAGACGTACAGCCTTACATAGAATGTTGTACTATCCTAAAAAACTAATTTTATTATTGCATAAAAATTCAGTTTCATAAAGTATTTTTAACACAATTTCTTGTGTTTTCTTTCATTTTTCCTTGATTATTTAGAGTAAGGAAGCACTAAATTGTATATGGTAATGACTTAGGTGCTGTACAGTACAATACATGAGATACATGCTATTTCATTCTCTTCTCATGAAAATAATACCAAAAAGCCTATTATTCCCATCTTACATAAAAAGAACCTGGAAGTTAAAAAATGTATATAATTTATAAAAAATGCATAATAATTAAGAGAGTCAGGAATTAAAGCAGATTGATATTGTCTAATTTTTCTGGTATTTCTCTTGCACTATATTTCTATATCATCTAATATTTTTAACTACCAGTGGATTTTGTGAATAAATTGTTACAATTATTCTTACAGTGTTTAAATATACTTTTTCTCATTGTTCTACATTCAATTCTGAAATCATCAATGCTGTATTTAGCCTTCAGTTTCTAGCATCTAAGATACATTTTAGTTCAAAATAATTCAAAACACACAAACTCCAAATTTCATAATGGCTGTTGATAATACCTGTTTTCATTTATTCATAAGAAAATTCCATTTTTAACTTCTACAGTGGATGTGCCTGATTGACAAAGAGTTTCTTTCAAGACCTGACTCAGAGACCAGATCCCTTCTATCTGGAGGAGTGACCATCTTCTAGAAACAGTTTCCAGGATAATGTAAGTGTCTCTACCAAGCCAGAGAAGAGAAAGATGTTTACGTGCACACATAAGTCATCTCACATTTTATTGAATAGAACACATTTCTCATTATCTCTCTATGTATTAACCTCTAAGTATATTATCTATAGGCTATGATTTAGGAGATAATATACTTTTGGAAAGCCGGATAAATTTTAATTCTGAAAATTTTTATGCAAATTAAAAAATAGTCTATTAATCATTTCTATACTAATATCTTTTCTCCTTTACTTTCTCTAATTGGCAATAGGCAAGAATATATAGAAAATGACAAGTTTTATCACCATTTTGAGAAAAAAGGCTATATTGGTTTATGAGTCTCTCTTTAAATCCTCTCAAATTTCAACAGATAGAGTGTGCTAAGTTTACTTAGAGCCTGTAATAGGCATTTAAAATTAAAGCTCATTCTTAACAATAAACTTAAGAACATAATTCTTGTACTAGAACCATCCCCAGAGGGCTTTTCTTGATGTTCCCACAAAATTCCAATAAAGTTCTTTAAATTATGGTGCTAATTTAAAGAAATTTAAATACAACACTTAACATTTACTTTGCATTTGTATCTTTGTTACAGGATATAAACTTCAGTGTCTAAGAGATTAAGATATTTCCAACTTCCTTGGGATCAATACAAAAGTGTATAAACTAACTCGCCACATCAAAAATGCCTGCAATCTAGCATAAAAAAGACAATATAATAAATCCAAATGTATGTGTTTGAATTTAAATTAAAAGAAAGAAACAACCACAGATATGAGATTTACAAAGATAATTCTAAAATCTTAATCAGCTAATAGAATAAATAGATTCTATCTGTACATAAAAAGGTTTTTGGTTTTTTTTCTAAACTGACTTGAATTGAGGATATAGTCCAAATCATTAATGTAAGTTTCTTCTTGTGATCTCAAGAGCTCTTTAAAAGTTCACACCAAATGTCACATTCTTTGCATAGAGATATTTAATCAAAACATTTAAATATTATATATATACACACACACGTATTCATTTTAAAACCATACGAGTTATTGAACTCATAATATATGCAGATTTGATCACACTAGGATAAATTTCATGGCTGGTTGGGGGAAACGGAGAGTGGAATTTTCCAGCAAGAACTTGCAGATGTTGCCATTCTGGCCAATCTCTTTTAAACTATCACTATTTCAAATCTCTTCTGCCACAGACTATGTTTGTCTACGCTTCACTTGCAAGATGTTCTCTATTCTTTCCTGAGTGTTGTAATGCTAGAAATCTTTGTGAATCTTTGTCACTCATGTGTTTGGACAGGTACCATTTTTGCTGATGTTTTCAGTAATGAGTGATACTAGCAAGAAAATGACATAAAATTTCCCTACCTAATAAAAACTGCAAGAAACACAGTTGAATTAACTCAATTTCATTAGCTTGGTAAACATATTTTCCCTTCTTTTAAGTTGATTTCTAGCAATATTTGAATATACATATATAATATGAAAATCATATGTATTTAGAATTCTAATGGGAAAAATAACAACCAAGCAACCAACAAAAAACCGACCACTTGCCAAATAAAGAAAATAAGTGCAGAAAAAGCAAAGATGAAACACATAACGTATGAGTTTCCAGAGATAGAATATAACTACCCCAAATGACCATCCTTTGTTTCCTTCACTAATTAATGTTTACTCTGTGTGCCAAAGGCACAACCCTCTTTGCTGCCAATTATTTTCAAGCTCCTGACATTATTTTATTTCTTTCAAGGGTCAAAAATAAGCAAATAAATAAATAAATAGAAAGTATTTCATTTTTGTACCTAAATTCATTTTATGAATTTTTTTCCTAATAAAAAGCTAATACGTGACTTTATACATTGTCATTATACATTATACATTTGTCCAAACCCATAGGATGTACAATACCAAGAGGGAACCTGAATGGGTACTATAAACTCTGGGGGTGATTATGATGTGTTATCATAGGCTCATTCATTATAACAAATGTACCCTCCTGGGGGGCTGTTGATAATGGAAAAGGCTGCTCACGTGTGGGGAAGGGGTTACATGGGAACTCTCTGTTCCTTCTTCTTAATTTTGCTGTGCATGTAAAATTGCTTTAAACAATACAATCTATTAAGATTTTTTTAAAAAACCAAAATAATAAAGTCAAGGTTCCAGTGATATTTAGATTTTTTCCCTTCAGAGAAACATCATATAGACAAATAGAGCAGGGTCAATTAATTACCATCATCTTTACAATAGATAGCTATGAAACAGTTTTAACATTTACACAAAAGCTTATATATATACTTGATAATACAATTATGTATCAAAAGAGAAATAATGTTGGATTTGGTTTATCAGTACTTGTTTTTGCTTTAACTATAAATCAAACACTTCAGATTATTTTAAATTACTTCTAAAATGAAGATCAACCTCCTGAAAACTACCTCTAAGTTAATGTGGCTCTGGGGGATGTTCATTTGGGCCATGAGGTAAAGAATGTGGAAATTCTTACTTGTAGTTTTCTATTTTCAGGACCACCTATTTGGAACAGATTTTATCTCTGCCTCCCCAAACCGTTGTGCCATAAATAGGATCTGTGGGTCACACGCACAGGATCTATAACAGACATTCTAACATGGCCCCTGAATGATCCACGCCTCCCCATGTTCACACCTTTGTGTGATCCACTCTCTTTGCTTGCCTGCTTCCTACCGATGGCACATAGCAAAGGTGACGGATGTCGTCCCTGTGATTATGTTACTGTGTACACAACTCAGTCTTGCTAAAGCATTCCTTCTAGAGATTTCCCTTGCTGGTTTGATGAAGTAAGTGACTGCTGCAAAGCTATGTGGAAACAAAGAAGGGCAACATCTAGGAGTGCAGGGTGGCTTCTAGGAGTGGAGAGCAACCTGCAGATGAGCGCAGCCTCTGGCGGTGAAACAGTCCAGGCACAGGAAGACAAATTGCACACGATCTCACGCATATGTGGAATTTATAAAGCTGTTCTCATAGAAGGAGAAAGTAGGAAAGCAGTTGCCAGAGGACAGGGATGGGAAGTGGGGACCGCTCGTGGATGCAAAGCTACAGAGGGGTAGGAGGAATAAGTTCCGGTGTCGCATTGCCTACTAGGATCACGAGAGTTAAAAATAATGTAGTGTATATTTCAAAATAGCTAGAAGAGAGATTTCTTTTTTTTTTGAGACAGAGTGTCACTCTGTTGCCCGGGCTAGAGTGCCGTGGTGTCAGCCTAGCTCACAGCAACCTCAAACTCCTGGGCTCAAGCGATCCTCCTGCCTCAGCCTCCCAAGTAGCTGGGACTACAGGCATGCGCCACCATGCCCGGCTAATTTTTTCTATATATTTTTGGTTGTCCAGACAGTTTCTTTCTATTTTTTTAGTAGAGACGGTGTCTCGCTCTTGCTCAGGCTGGTTTCGA
>CAUYSK010090702.1:0-39740 GCA_963575035.1 Avahi laniger | reverse complement strand
GTGCCATGGCATCATCTTAGCTCACAGCAACCTCAAACTCCTGGGCTCAAGCGATCCTCCTGCCTCAGCCTCCCGAGTAGCTGGGACTACAGGCATGCGCCACCATGCTCGGCTAGTTTTTTCTATATATTTTTAGTTGTCCAATTAATTTCTTTCTATTTTTAGTAGAGACGGGGTCTCGCTCTTGCTCAGGCTGGTTTCGAACTCCTGAGCTCAAACAATCCACCCTCCTCAGCCTCCCAAAGAGCTAGGATTACAGGCGTGAGCCACCGCGCCCGGCCAATATTTTGTTTTTTCATAATAGCTATCCTAATGGGTATTAAGTGGTATCTTATTGTGGTTTTGATTTGTATTCCTGAATGATTAGTGATACTGAGTATCTTTTCCTGTTTACTGGCCATTTGTGTATCTTCTTTTGAGAAACATCTATTTAAGTTCTTTGTCCGTTATTAAATTAGTTTGTTTGGGTTTTGTTGTTGTTGAGTTGCAGGAATTCTTTATATATATTCAGGATTTGCAAATATTTTCTCCATTACGTAGGCTGCCTTTTCACTCTGCTGATAGTGTCCTCCATGTACAAAAGATTTTAATTTTGATTTGATCCCACTTACCTATTTTGTCTTCTGTTGCCTGTGGTTTTAGTGTCATATCCAAGAAATACTGCCAAATCTAATGTCATGAAGCACCTGGTGTCTTCTTCTAAGAGTTTTATAGTTTAGTTCTTACACTTAGTATTTGAGCCATTTTATTTTATTTATTTATTTATTTATTTTTTGAGACAGAATCTCACTGTGTTGCCCGGGGTGAGTGCCGTGGCGTCAGCTTAGCTCACAGCAACCTCAAACTCCTGGGCTTAAGCGATCCTCCTGCCTCAGCCTCCCGAGTAGCTGGGACTACAGGCATGTGCCACCATGTCCGGCTAGTTTTTTCTATATATTTTTAGTTGTCCAATTCATTTCTTTTTATTTTTAGTAGAGATGGGGTCTCGCTCTTGCTCAGGCTGGTCTCGAACTCCTGAGCTCAAACAATCCGCCCGTCTCAGCCTCCCAGAGAGCTAGGATTACAGGCGTGAGCCACCGCGCCCGGCCTAGCCATTTTATTTTTGAATATGGTGTTAGATAAGGGTCCAACTTCATTCTTTTTTTTTTTTTTTTTTTTTTGAGACAGGATCTCGCTTTATTGCCTAGGCTAGAGTGGTGTCATCATAGCTCACAGCAACCTCGAACTCCTGAGCTCAAGCAATGCTCCTGCCTCAGTCTCTCTAGTAGCTGGGACTACAAGTGCACACCACCATGCCCAGCTAATTCTTTTCAAATTTTTTGTAGAGATGGGATCTGGCTATGGTGCCGAGGCTGGTCTCGAATTCAGGTTGGCTTCAAGTGATCCTTCTGCCTCAGCCTCCCAAAATGCTAGCATTACAGGTGTAAGCCACCACACTCATCCCCAACTTCATTCTTTTTTCATGTGAATGTCTGGTTTTCACAACACCATTTGTTGAAAGGCCTGTCCTTTCCCTTTTGATAGCTTTGGCACCCCTGTGGAAAATCATTTGACCATATATGTGAGGGTTTGTTTCTGGGCTATCTATTCTATTGGTCTATATGTCTGTATAAAACTTATATTAATATTTAAGAACATTTCCATTTTTCACCTTCAATATAGATTTAGTCATAGAATGTAACAGTTTTGTTGGAAAAACTCTCCCAGGTTCTAAGGGAAAAAGAGCTTACAATGAACAGTATTAAAAGAACTATTATACAAGTCATAATAGCAGAAAATATAAAGCATTTAAAAATTTTTAAATGTTTACATATGTATTAAAACATAAGTCTAAATAAACATCATACACCTTAAAATTCAATACCACTACAAGCATTCAAAATTTTGCTTATGGCTTTCAGAATAGTTCTCAACTCAGAAATAATTAAAATTCAAAATAAAAAGGAAAAAAATTAAACCTCTGTCTAAAGGGGAGCAGCGTTTGGACACAAAATTTAAGCACAAAATCTAATAACTACTAAGTCTCCATGATGCTCTAAATAAGGCAAAGTGAATGAAAGAATTATGCAAAAGTACTCATTCATTCAACACCTATTAAGTGCTTATGGTACTGAGCATACAATGAGAAAAAAGGAGACAAGGACAAACGCTACTATCATTTTTATGATGACTGACAGGTCTGCCACAGTAAGAGACAGTCCGTCCCATAGTTGCACTCACTGGCATCTCCATTAATTCTTGCTCTCAAACCTAGCAGGGCTCTCAGCAATACCCACTAATCAATGTCCCTTGTTGTTAGAAACTTACTTACCTAGACCCATACTTTTCTTTACTTTCTTTTCTCCAATCTCAGAAAGTGAAGTATCTCTGCCTATCCCAAGTTAATATGTCAACATTTTCTAGAGGAAAGTAAGCAATCCAACAGGTTGGCACACTCAGCTATGCACACTTAGGCACTCTCAGGCTGCAAGGAGGAGCAATTCATGGCCAAACCACTTGGGCGGCCTTCACTAGGGCTAACCAAATGGAACTAAAGGGCAGGAAGTATACTTTATTTATCGGTGAAAGGTATGTACCACTGGTTAGAACACAAAGTCATACTGACTTAAGATTGAATCCTCGTTCTAATTATTAACTACCATCTTAGCCAAGTTTCCTAACCCCCCAGTCCTATTTCCGTGTTTATAAAAATGGGGATAAAGACAATAATATCCAACTAGTCAGGTTATTATGGAAATTAAGTGAGCTATTTTGTGCAAAGTTGCTAATTTCTCAATAGGCATTTGTTAAATGAGTGCAAATGCAGTGGGTCCTACCCAACTACAGTTGTGAGGATTCGATGAGCTAGGATATGTGAAAGCTTTTGTCAACTATGATGAGCTATTCATATATTAACTGTGATTATGACAGTGGCAGCTTAAAGATAAGCAAATGCAATTTTTAAAAAGTGATTTGGTTATAGCTAGGGGCAGGGTAGGCAGGACACTCAAAACCAAGAGGGACTTTCATTTAATATACAGGCAGGAGACCCAAAACCAGGGGAGGGGCTTTCATTTAATATGCACTGTGTGAGCTTTTTTCAAAAGGAATATTTTTTGTATTATAAAATTAATGCAACTTTTAAAAAGAGGAAAAACAGGCCAGGTGCAGTGGCTCATGCCTGCAATCCCAGCACTTTGGGAAGCCGAGGCAGGAGGACTGCCAGGAGTTCGAGACCAGCCTAGACATAATAGTGAGACCCTGTCTCTAAAAAATAAAAAGAACAAAAACAAAAAATCAAAATACATCCACACTTAGCCTTGACCCAATTTTCTCTACTCTTCTTGGAGATGTATCGATCACTCTTCTTTCTCCTGTCTCCAAACCTATTCAAATCTTTTCTATTCTTAAGGTAGAATAAAACAAAACAAAGACTCTTCCCTTAAAGTTTCTACTCATTGGCCTCTGGGAGCATTTTTAATGCTCCTTTCTTTTGTCAGTCCTTTAAATGTTGATAGCTCACAGTTCACTACTCTCCTGAGTCTACACATTCTTTTAGGGTATCTCACCCACTCTTATAAATTCAACTGTTATATAAATGATGATAAACTCCAAATATGTATCTACAGTGCTGACCTCTCCGAAGTTTCAAACTTGCTGCATATTGTCACCCAGACCGAAACTCTCAGAGACATCTCAAACTCAACATATTCAAAATTAAACTTACTTGCATTCCCTCCTAACTAGCCCCTCTTCTAGTACTCTCTAATTCATTTGGTGACATCACACAATCAGTCACTCAAACTAAAAACCTGAAAGTCACCCATAACTACTCCTTCTCTCTTACTCTCCAACAATCAATCAAAAAGTTCTGCCTATTTTACCTTTCAAATATTTCTCAAATTACCCCTTCTCTATAATAATGCCATAGTTCAAGATCTTTGTCTGGTTTTCTGCAACAAATTTTTTTCCCCACCTTATGGGATAAAATCTAAGAATTTTGAACAATCACTGGAGGCCTCTATTTTTCTAGGTTCATTTGTTATCACTCCTAACTTTCAATTTTATGCCTAGCAAAGAATAAACTACCCATACCTTCTGACCTATACTATATTATTTCTTATCTTTAAGCTTTTGCTCATACTGTCACCTCTGCCTTAAATGAATGCCTTTCTCTCTATTCCTCTCAAAACTCCTACTTACCATTAAGAGGAGTTCAAGTGCTACTTTAAAGCTTTTCCTGGGCTTACCTTCCCCCCTTCAAAGGTTAGGTGCCCCTCTTTCATACTCTATATTAACTTGTTCTTATCTATGTTATTGTACTTCCCAAACGGTGTTGTATTTGTGTAAGGTTGTAAGTCTCACTCCTTCTGATCTCTGTAGCTCAGTGTCTATCCGACAGTCTGGCAAATAGCTAGCAATTAATAGATGTTTATTTAATGGTTGAATACACGAAGAGCAAGGAAGAAAGGAGCGAAAGAGGAAGAAAGCATATATGTACTGTTGGGAGTAAAAAAAAACAACCTGTCAGCCCCAGGCTTCTGACCTTCAGAAAAATTGCCAACTACAGCTAAATACCACAAATCAATCCCTGGTATTACAACAGACAGGACAAAAGACCAAGAAAGAGCAAAAAGAAAATAAGAAAAGAAAAATATAGACATTGTGGCAGATAGCTAATGCCCCCACAAAGACGTCCACAACCTAATCCCAGAACCTATGAATATGTTACCTAACATGGCAAAAAGGGCTTCGCAGATGGAACTAAGCTAAAGATTTTGAGATAGAGAGATTATTCTGGATTACATAAGTGAGACTAATGTAAACACAAAGATCCTTATGAAAGAAAGAGGGAGGCAGGAGAGTCAGAAAAGGAGAAGTAACTCTGGAAACAGAGGTCAGAGTGATGTAATCAATAGGTGGTTGGAGCACACAAGCCAAGGAATGCAAGCAGTTTAGAAGCTGGACATGCAAGGAAACAGATTTTCCCCTAGAGCCTTCAGGAGGAATGCAACTGACACCTAATTTTAGCCCAGTGAAACTCATTTTGGACTATAGATTTCCAGAACAATAAGATAATAAATGTGTGTTGTTTCTAATCCACTAAATTAATGATAGTTTGTTACAGAAGCAATAGAAAAATAACACAGAAGTATATATGATGAACTATAATAAAAAATATCTAGCTGCCTCAAAATATTAACTCAAATTGCCACTCAGAATTATACCAGTATTTGCTGTTTTTAATAATTGTATTAAAATATTCACACGCAGTCATAGATAAATAAATAAAACGATTGCCTGGATATAAGATAATTTATACGACAATATGGTAATCTCTTAAAAATAGATATGAATAATCAAAAAAGCTCCAGTCTTACTCTGTCGCCCTGGCTCAGTGTGCAGTAGTTCATCACAGCTCACAGCAACCTCAGACTCCAGGACTCAAATGATCCCCCACCCTCGCCGCTGCAGCTGTAGCTGGGACTACAGGCACACGACACTATACCTGGCTAATTTTTTTTTCTATTTTTTGTAAAAATGGGGTCTCACTCTTGCTCAAGCTGGTCTCCTGACGTCAATCTATCCTCCCACCTTGGCCTCCCACAGTGCTAGGATTATAGGTGTGAGCCACCAAGGCTGGCCTAAAAAGCCTTTTTTTAAAGGGAGACATCCCGAAGGACTTAGGTTAAATGTTAAAGTGATTTTAGGGCTGGGCTGGCTCATGCCTGTAATCCTAGCATTCTGGGAGGCTGAGGAAGGAAGATCCCTTGAGGTCAGGAGCTCTAGATCAGCCTGAGCAAGAGTGAGACCCTGTCTCTACGAAAAAAAACCAAAAAGCACAAAAAATTAAAAATTAAAAATGTTAAAGTGATTTTAAAAGGGGGTTTTAATAAGCATTCCAAAAGGTTGATTTTTCAAATTTTTATAACATTTAAATAAAAATAGTAAGAGCCTTATTTAAATGTTATATTATCTGACTCTTATTTATTTTTTTTATTTCAGAATACTACAGGGGTACAAAGGCTTTTGGTTACATAAATTGCCTTTGCACCGCCTGAGTCAGAGCTACAAGTGTGCCCATCCCCCAGACAGCATGCACAGCACCAGTTAGGTGTGAATTTACCCACCCCCTCCTTTCCCTCCCCCCTGCCTGACACCCCTGCCTGCTTTACTTGCTTATTTGAATTATCTTTCCCCAACAACACACACTCACACACTCACAAACATGAGTCAAAACATCCAGAGAATGTGATAACAACTAACGTCTACACACATTATAAATCTCGTGACCAGAATTCAAATCACTTACTTTCCTTTGTCCTTTAACCATTCTGGGTTCTTTTCTTCTTCTTTTAAATCACAAAGTTCAGGAATATCAGTATTCATTGCTCTTCGTGCCTCAGCTTGTTTGTGTAGCCACTGAAATGAGAATGAAGTCTTACAGTGAATACAAATGTTTTATTTTTACTGACAGTTGCTCTAACAGTCTCCACCTTCCTCCAGTGGGTGGAAATATTATTTGTTATGGACTGAATGTGTCCCAGCCCTGCTACTTCATATGATGAAGGAAGGCCTAACCACCAGTATCACAGTATTTGCAGGTGGGAGAGGGAGAAGTACCTTTGAGAGGTAATTAGGTTTAGATGAGGTCATGAGGGTGGGACCCCCGTGATAGGATTAATAATACCCTTACTAAAAAAAGGAAGAGATTAGGGCTTCCTCACCCAAGGAGACACAGTGAGAAGGAAGTCCTCTGAAAGTCAGGATGAGGGCCACAACCAAAAATCCAACCATGTTGGCACACTGATCTTGGACTTTCCAGCTTTCAGAACTGTGACAAATGAATGTTTTCTGTTTAAAAGTCTACGGTATTTTCTTTATAGCAGCCCTAGCAGATTAATACACTATTTGATGTTGGTGATTTTAAACTTCCAATATTTATATATTTTTAAACTTTTTTTTAAAACCTCACTATCCGGTTGAGATCAAAGGGATAAAAGTTTCTAGTCCAAATGTCATCCCTTCTGGAAGATCATGTGATTATTATTTTACTTTTCTTACTTATAATATTTTTTATTTTTCTATATTGAAAAATATGTGTATGATTTTCAAGTAATTATAATTGTATAATTACAGAAATAATTTTACAAATAAAAATAGAAATCATATATTATTTAATAAGAAAAAAGTTGGTATTTATAAATTGTCATTATATCTTAAGGATCTTCAGTTATTTCTACAACTTTTCAATTGAAAGAGGCATCATTCACACTTTGCATTTAAAAAATGCAATTCTTAGTTCTTATGTAACTGAAGGTACAATATTTGAACTCCAAGGCTCAAGACTTTAAACATGAATGAAAGATATTAAATCTAAAATGTCACATTAGAAATACCTGTTATTAGTAATAACATATTAATAGTTTCCAAATCTCTTCTTTCTAAAACACACACTGATTCCAAGTTTATAATCTATTATAGAAAATTATGTATTTGATAAAATAAATGGCAAGTACAACAGTTTATCTCTTGGAATAAGCAACAATACTGTACATATATTAAAATCAGTGTTCTCCTGTCAGTTCTTACGAGCCAAAAAAATCTGCAAAATATATTTTCTCTTAAGAAAATGCTAAAATATATTCAAGTAATATCATTAGTGTAATGAATACTTAAGAAATTCAGAACCAGTACTAGTTTCAATAGATGAAATAAAAAATAAAGCATCTTCATTTACGGTGATTGTAAAGCAAGTATATCTACCTCTTCCTCTTCTGCTACTTGTGATTCACGGAGAGCAGTTGGGAATACTCGAGGGGTAAAGTTGATTTTAATACTGCCAACAGAGCGAGGAGCAGGAATACTATCTTCCTTTAACTTCTCAGAAAATATATTTTCTAAATTTCTCCCTTCAAAAATAATGGTAGTAAGTCATTTATTTCTCATTTTATAGTTAATAATCAAACTGACTTTTAAAGTACTTACAATTCAAAGCTATTTCTAAAATCCTAAATAAATAAACCAAAGGTATTTTCTACAAGAAGCAATATAAAATTTATCACTGATAATATGGCAGCTAATTATCTGTCCTTTAATCAATGGCACCAGCTACTTTTATGGGGTTATCTTCATTAAACCACAGGTCTAATTCACATCAACTCTAGGGGAGGGTACTCTAGCCAACTCTACATCAATTCTAGAAGAGGGCACCTAGGCAAAGCCACCACTGCCAATACTATCTCTATTTCCTTAAGCTCCTACAGCAGTATCTACTTGTACTTCCTTGTGGTATAGTGTATAAGTTTTTATAGCCATTGAAGAGAACTAATGAAAACAGGCAAAGGATAGTAATGAAAACCTATACATTTTTATAAAAGTAGTTAGATGCAAAGATTGTTAAGCCAATATAACAGGAGAAATTAATCTCTGTGTTAAATATAACATATATAAAGAAAGCAAAGGAAAGGTAGTTTAAAAAATGCAAAAAGTATGAAAAATATGGCAAAAAGATTTAAATGCAAATATAAAAACCGGTGGAAAAAAAGATTTGCAACAAATAGGACAGACAGTAATATCCTTGATAGAAAATGAATACATACAAATAAGGGGGAAAAAAACCCAAAACTTTCAGTTCAAAAAACTAGAAAAGGAGGGCTGGGCACAGTGGCTCATACCTGTAATCCCAGCACTTTGGGAGACCAAGGTGGAAGGATCACTTGAGGCCAAGAGTTCCATACCAGCCTGGGCAACACAATGAGACTCTGTCACCATAAAAATAATAAAAAATAAAAAAAAATTAGCCAGGCATGGTGGTGTATGCCTGTATTCCTAGTTACTCTGGAGCCTGACGCTGGAGATACCTTGAGCCCAGGAATTTGAGGTTTCAGTGAGCTACAGCCACTGTAGTCCAGCCTGGGCAACAGAGTAAGACTCAGTATCAAAAACAAACCAAACAAAACCAAACAAACAAACAAGACACTAAAAACCTAGAAAAGAGCCTGAATAGACATTTCAAAGGAGGGGGATTAAAGGACTCATGGGCCCAGAGATGGAAAGAAACCAAAATGAGGTGATAATAGAGGTGATCCCACAAGCCTGGATGGATTTGTGGAACAAAGTTGACCACTGCTATATAACCAAGTGATGTAAAGTCTTACATTACAGAGAACTAAATTTCTTTCTGTTTGATTTGTAATTCTGGATCTCTTTTTAACAATGGTTAGCTTGAATCCACCTAATACAAGGTCCCCATAATTTTATATCAAAGTAACTCTTGCTCACTTGTAAAGGCTAAAGACATTCATAGGTATGTAGTTACTCAGCTAATGCTACCTAGTCATCTTTTCTGAATAAATCACTCAAAGAAATGTTTCAGAATGTGGAGAAACAAAATTAAGAACCCAGGAGTCAGGAACTTGAGAGCAAAAATGAAAAAGGATGGGTATTCTAAAACAGTGGAGAACACACTAAAAATGTTGTAAATAATATTTTTAAATGGTATACAAAAGAAAAAAACAGAAGTAAAAATGAAATATATAATTTCAGATTACTAATGATACTAATGATTACTATGATATACAACATGGAGGAAATATGCACTATTCTCCCATACGGAGAAATAAAAAATTATTTTGCTCTTAATTTTGCTAAAGAAAAGCAAATTAATAAGCATTTTTAAATGTTTATGAAAAATATTAAAGTGACCACTAGTTATAAAAATAGGATATCTAACTTCTGAATTCTTACAGTAAAAGCAAATAGCAAAATATAAAGAAATTTGCTATTTGTAGTAACACAGGTTAAAGCTTTTACTACAAACTTTGAACATGGAGCTATGATGATGATGCCACTGCATTCTAGCCAAGGCAACAGAGCAAGACTCTGTCTCAAAAAAAAAAAAAAAAAAAAATCAGCATTTATCCCTAAGTAGTGTGAAGATTGAGTGATACAAGCAATAAAATCACCTGGTATACAGTGATAACCTAATAAATATTAGTTATTATTACATAAATGATTTTACTCTAAAATAGTCCAATGGTAGGAATTCAATAATGACTTACACAAGGAAATACTAAATATACCCCAAAGTTTAATAATCTAAAGTCAGATAAAATACAACTCTTAGTTTTCAAAAAAGAATTATATTCATTAATCTATTTTTTAACACATCAGGATTAAAACCCAGAAGCAATCCTTGTTTGCTTAAGACTAAGTTTGCTTATAGTACTCATTTCCTTGAGTAGTATGACAAAAAGGTCTTTTAATTAAATTCCTAGTTTCTTATCTCTAAAGGAATAAATGAATGCTCTTGACACTGCTAGTTTGCTCCCAATGTTTTTGGACCTGGGTTAAGCACATACTCAACAACACTGCATAAATTTAAAAGGAAGCACACAAAGAAGACACTCTTCTCTGAATCCTGAATTGATTAATTCATTAGAAAACTTCGCTATCCCCTAAAAGAAGAAGCAAGTCTTTTAACTTAGTCTTTATATTATATTGCCTATTCTTGTTTTGTTTGTTTGTTTAAAAGGTAGGGTCTCACTCTGTTGCCCTGATAGTGGTGTGATCATAGCTTACTATAACCTCAAACTCCTGGGCTCAAACAATTCTTCTGCCTCAGCCTCCCAGGTAACTGGGACTGTAGGTGTGCACCACTACGCCCAGCTAATTATTTTTAATTTTGTAGAGACAGAGACTTATTATGATGCCTACACCGGTCTTGAACTTCTGGTCTCAAGCAATCCTCCCACCTCTGCCTCCCAAAGTGCTGGGATTATAGGTGTGATTCACTTGGTCTTGCTTCTTCTCAATATAGTAAAATAATGACCTAATGTTGTGAACAGATTTATTTCTAAAAAACTGTCATATACACTTCACCAAAAGGACTCACTTTTCCAGAAAATATTAAAGTAATCATTATACCTTTTGTGGCAAGATATCTAGATGAATTTCTAGGAAGACTTTTATGTTTTAAATTTTTTCTTTCTTCTTCAATTTGTTTTTCTTTTTGACGTAATTTCTCCTCTCTTTGAATTCTTTTTTGTTCTTCAACTTTTCTTTGACATTCTTTCCAAGCTTCCAATTCTTTAGTGGCTTTTATCCGTTCATTTTCTTTCATATCTTCTATTTTTTTCCTCTCTTCTTCTTCAATCTGTAATAATTATAATTACCAAATTCTTTAAAACACATAAAAACATTTCTTTAAATAAGAAAATCATTGTAATAATTAATTATTCATACCTCTAAACTCTTGCCATCGTATCTGTAGCAATACTAGTGAATTATGAATTAAAAAGGGAAAGATAAATAATTTAGTAATAATCATTGATTTGGGGGTCATGGAACACAGTTTTAGTCCCAGATCTACCATTAACAATTTTTTTTTTTTTTTTTTTGAGACAGAGTCTCATTCTGTTGCCCTGAGTCGAGTGCCATGGCGTCAGCCTATCTCACAGCAGCCTCAAACTCCTGGGTTCAAGAGAGCCTCTTGCCTCACCATCCCAAGTAGCTGGGACTGCAGGTGCACACCACAACACCCAGATAATTTTTATATTTTTATAGAGACAGGGTCTCACTCTTGCTCAGGCTGGTCTCGAACTCCTGACCTCAGCCTCTCAGAGTGCTAGGATTACAGACGTGAGCCACCGCACCTGGCTACCAACTATTGATAATATGATCTTAGGCAATCACTTTCTCTAGCCTCAGACTACTTAAATGTAAAATGTGAGCAGGCATTCCATTACATGATAGCTAAGAGCTTGGTGAAAAAATAGTAAGAATTTATTATTCTAGAAGTTAAATCACTTCTCCCAAAACATACACACACACTAACACATTTATACAAACATTTGCCTTTCTACTTAGTCTTACTTTGTCTTAGGACTGAACTTATGCCAACCCTTATCTGAGAAATGAGGGAATAAAGAGAAATAAGAAAGAGGAACTAGAGAATTCATCTCTGGTGGGTGGAAATACCTGAACTCTTAATCCTGCTGCTAAAACTACGTTTGCACTACTAGTTGTTTGACACTTTCACACGAAAGCTAAATATCAGATGAATTTGAAATCATCATATTGTACATATTGTACATATTGCAACTTTTCTCCCTTTCACAAACTTCCTTCACATGGGCAATGAGAAAAACTGTGAAACAGAGCAAGTGGGCTGATCTTGTCAACAAAAAAGAAGCCAAGCCCTGTAAAATAATTTAAATAGGTTTATTCTGAGCCAAATTTGAGGATCATGACCTGGAGCTACACCCAGGAAGCCTTGAGCAAGTGGATTCCCTGTGGCTGGGTTACAGTTTGGTTTTATACATTTCAGGGAAACAGGAATTACAGGTAAAGTCATAATCAATACATGGAAGGCAAACATTAGTTTGGCCCAAAAAGGTGGGACATCTCAAAGTGGGGGGCTTATAAGTCATAGGTGGGTTTAGGGATTGTTTAATTGACAATTGGCTGAAAGAGTAATGCTTTGTCTAAAAGACCAGGAGTCAGCGGAAAGAAATGCTTGAGTTAAGATAAGGGTCTTCTATCTTTCATGTGATGCTAAACGGAACCAGGCTGGGAGGTAAACCACATTACATCAGGTTAACAAAAACTGTTCAGTGAGATTTTATCATTTGCAGGCACGACTCACCAGGCACCCTTAGAAAGGAATTTGGGCAAAAGAAAAAGATTCGAGTTTAGTCCTTAGTACATATCACAGAGTCTATGGATCTGACTTTCTCACCTTTATCCTCTAAGAGAAGCACTTTCTTCAATGATCACAATGTTCAGTGCTATCCAATACACTAGCCACTAGCCACATGTGGCTAATTAAGCATATCAAATGTGGTTACTGTGACTAAGAAATTGAATTTTTTATTTTACTTAAGTTTCATTAATGTAAATTTAAATTAATTTACATTAAAAAAGTATATCTGGCATGGTTCTAGAATATGGATATGCTGAGATGAAGATTGCTAGAAGTTGTATTATTTTAAAATACAGACCTAACATCATAGGTTTGAAAACTTTGCACTGATTAAGTGCCCTATAATACCCACTTGACATAAATACCCTCTCGGGAAAGACTGATTATTCTCCTACTGAACTGTGAGACACTGATTTAATTTCATGGAATATTGAATGATAGTTTCCTATAGTCCCAGAATTCCACTAAGACTTAAACTAAGCACAAAAGATGCTAATTACTACATATTCTAAGTTCAGACAGCTGTCAGTGAGCTGCCAATAGACTGGGCCAGGAAGAATCTACACGTGGCAATGAAACATTTAAATGCCTGATAATAAGGCATGATGAACAGTCAGTGTTAGCCGGAGAGGAAGCCACAATCTAAAAAGAGAAGATGACAATTTCACCCAGCTTAATAATATGTCTGCCTTTTTTCCTCTCTGCCCCAACACACGAGAGAAGGGAAAAGTATGGGAAGAATCAGATACTCTTACCTCTCAAGAAGAATGAATTTTAAAAACATAAAGTTTTTAAAAATGCATAAGACAGTCTTAATTACCAAAAATGAGACTGTTCTTATAACCAAAAATACTAGGAAAGTTCTAGTATTATAGCCAAGATGTAGTTAAGTGAACTATATAATTTTAATTTATAATAAGCTATATTACAGACCCAGAAATAGTCTAATTCTTCAGGAGTAGTGAAGAGGAGAGATAAAGAAAGACTTCAAAGAGTAGGCGACAGAAGGAACTACAATCAAGAGAAAAACATGAAGAAGGAAATAACACAAAGCTTATGATAAAGGGAAAAGAGAGACTGCATATATCAAAGAGAAACAGACTGTAACAGGAAAAAAATTTGTTTGCTCCTTTTATACTCTCGCAAAACTCCATACTTCACTTCTGATCACCAAAATGTGTGGGTTTTTCCTACACTGACCAATTCTCCAACACTAGCTGCGTCCTATAATTCAATTCTCACACTACCTACCTGGAGTTATCATCAGATCTCACAGGCTAAGGGCTCAGTTCCACAAGACTATCCCACTTAGATGTCAATCATCAGCCCAGGCCTCTGGAACTTCTGACCAAGTGGCTATAAATTGGGGGTTCCCAGAACCCCCTCCTCAGGTTTGATCATTTGCTAGAATGGCTCACAGGACTCAGAAAAAAATACTTATGTTTACCTGTTTTTTAACGAAAGGATACAACTCCCTTCATAAAAGGAACAAAATGGAAAAGATGCCTAGAGCAAGGTATGGGGGAGGGAGCGGAGTTTCCGTGCCTCCTCCAGGTGTGCCATCCTCCATGTGTTTAGCAACCCAGAAGTTCTCCAAACCCCATAGTTCCAGGATTTTTATGGAGGTTTCATCAGGTAGCTATGATTGATTACTAACTCAATATCCAGCCCCTTTCCCATTCCCAAAGGATGGGGGTGGGGCTGAAAGTGCCAGGTTTGTAATCTTTCTGGCGACCAGCCCTCATCCAGGAGCCCACCAAGAGTTGCCTCATTAGGACAAAAGACATTCCTATCACCCAGGAAATTCCAAGGGATTAGAAGCTGTCTCAGGAACCTGGGTCAAAGTCCAAACAATAGGGCAAAACATGAACCTACCACGCCTAACACTCAGAAAATTACAACAGTTTTAGGAACTCTGCATCAAGAAGGGGAGGGGAAGGGAAGACCAAATATGTATTTTTTATTATGATACAGAGGCGGATGAATATTAATCTTTGGAGGCTTTTTAAAGAAAAATCATCTAATACAGGGAAGATACAACTTAAAGGAGGAATGTATAGTAATAGAAAAACTCAGAAGGCTAGAGGAATAATCATTGTACATGAAGGAATTGGATTTTACGTGCTTTGTACTGCTCAAGAAAAGGATGCCATGTACTATGAGATATTAGTTTAATACAGGCAGTAAATATAAGTAATAGGAGAATAATGAACAGTTCCTAAGCCAAATTTCTGAAGAAGAGGAAATCTGTAGTTCTTTTAATCTGGAATGAATAGTTTAACAAGGCATTGTTCTTTATAAGTCAATCTCACTTATGAATTACATAATAAAAATTATAAATATTAGCAAATTTAACTCAGAAAAATATCAAAATTATAATACATCTTGATCAAATAGGGTCTTTCTTACTTATGATTTTAGGCAATCAAAAGAGAAAAATATGATCTCAGTATATGTCAAAACATCAGTTAACACTGGAAATAAGAAATAAAAGTTTCTTAGCTTGATAAAAGGACCTAGACAATGTCATACTTCAGGGTAAAATATTAGAAATATTTCCAACAAAGTCACTGAGGTAAGTATCCCTACCTTTTTACTATTTTCCTAGAGGTCACAACCTATACAATAGAATTTTTAAAATAAGAAATATAAATAGAAGACTGGGAGAAGTGACTCATACCTGTAGTCCTAGCACTGTAGGAGGCCGAGGCAGGAGGATTGCTTGAGCTCAGGAGTTCAAGACTAGTGTGAGCAAGAGTGAGACCCTGTCTCTACTAGAAATAGAAAACATTAGCTCAGCAACTAAAAATTAGCAGGATGTGGTGGCATGTGTATGTAAGTTCCAGCTACTTGGGAGGCTGAGGCAGAAGGATTGCTTGAGCCCAAGAGTTTGAGGTTGCTGTGAGCTAGGCTGACCCCATGGCACTCTAGCCCAGGCAACAGAGCAAGACTCTGTCTCAAAAAAAAAAGAAAGAAATATAAATAGAAATTACAAGAAGGTAGAATTGCCACCATTTGTAAATAATAGTACATTACCTAAAAGAACCAAAATAATAAACTGACAAACCATTAGAAACAAAAAGTAAGTTTTCAGCAAGGCAGTCACATGTAAGATCAACTTATACCAACTTACAAAAACAACCTAACTTTTCTGCAAACTGGCAATATTCAGAAACTATAATGGAAAAATAATTTAATTAACAATTGCCAGAAAAACTTTTAAAATGCTAAGAATAAGGTTAACAAAATATGAACAAATAAGTATGCTAAATAATTTTTCTTAGCGACATAAAGTAAATCCAAATAAATGGAGATAAATCACATGTTCCTAGAGGGAAATCTCAATATTATAAACATCCTGATGCTCTGCAAATTAATTTATAAAGTTCAGTGTGAATCCAATCAAAATACCAAGAGGATTTCTTAGAGAGCCTGATAAGTAAATATAAAATTCATTGCAAAGGACAATGTGCAGGTTTTATGGAGAAATGAAGAGGTTGGCCATTCTGCTCCACAAATATAAAGGGTAAAACTAGAAAAAATTATCAAAAACATTCATTTAACCGTTTAAGGGCACTGTAAATTAAGCAAAGGAAGACTGAATTGAGAAGTGTTTATTCTAGAAAAACTGCTAAAGTTACAGGTAAGAACAATGGGAGGCTGTACACTAAAAGATTGCTCCCAACCACCCACTTCCTCCTAGGATGATGAGCCTGGCAGTTTTACAAGTTGAATATTCCTTTGCCAAAATGCTTAGGACCACAAGTGTTTCAGACTTTCAGGGATTTTTTTTAGATTTTAAAATATTTTCAGAATGCATACTGGTTGAGCATACCTATTTTGAAAATCCATAATTCGAAATGTTCCAATTCCTTTCAGTGTCATGTCAGTGCGCAGAAAGTTTCAGATTTTAGAGCATTCAGACTTCAGATTTTCGCATTAGAGATGCTTAACCTGTACCAACATCAAACTAGCAAAAAGAACCCAAAATTTTGTTGGCAAAAAGGGTGGATTCCTCTCCAGGTGGGACAGTGAAAACTTGTGGCTTTGGTGGGTAAAAGTGGTAGACTTGCTTGGGAATGAACAGGGAAAATTTGCAGGTGATCTGAGGTTGAGGTCCTGCTTAGGATAAGTGCACAGTATTCAGAAATTTAATGAAAATATCATGTAAATGAGGGAGCCAGGGACGTATGGTAAACTTGTCACAACCTTCTAAGGCTCTCTCATGAAACGACGGGCAGAAAGCAGTGAAATGATATGTTCAAAGTGCTGACAGAAAAAAACTATAAACAACGAATTCTATATCTAGCAAAAGTATTCTTAACAAGTGAAGGCAAAATAAACACATTCTAAGACAAATGAAAACCCTGAGAATCTGTTGTTAGTAGACCTGCCCGTAAGACACGCTAAAGAAAGTTATTCAGGCTAAAAGGAAACAATACTAGGCACTAACTCAGATGTGTAAGACAGGATGAAGAGCACAGGATTCGTAAATATGTGGGTAAGTATAAAGACAATATAAATAGATTTTTTAATCTGGTATATACATAATAATAGAACAATATTCAGTCTTAAAGAGGAAGGAAAATTCACCAGGTGCCCAGCATTTTGGGAGGTCTCGGTAGGAGGCTCACTTGAGCCAGGAGCTGGAGGCTGTAGAGAACCATGATCCGGCCACTGCACTCCAGCCTGCCAGCCTGGGCGACAGAGCGAAACTCTGTCTTTTTAAAACAAAAAAGAAAGGAGATTCTGACACGTGCTAAAACAAAGATGAACCTTGAAGACAGTATGCTAAGGCATATAAACCAGTCACGAAAGATTAACTACCGCATGCTTTCACTTACAAGAAGTACCTAGAATAGTCAAATTCATAGAAACACAAAGTAGAATGGTGTTTGCCAGGAACTAGGACGAGAGAGAATGAAGAGTTTTTGTTTAATGAATATAGGGTTTCAATTTTGCAAGATTAAAAAAGTTCTGGAGATGCGTGGTGGTGATGGTTGTCAACAATGTGAATGTACTTAATGCTACTGAATTATACACTTAAAAATGGCTGAAACAGTAAGTTTTATGTTATGTATATTTTACCACAATAAGGAAATTAAAAAGACAATATATATATTTTTTTCTTTCTACTCTTTTTTTGGTTTTTTGGTTTTTTTTTAAAGAGACAGAGTCTCACTGGAGTGCAATGATGCAACCACAGCTCACTGCAACCTCCTATTCCTGGCTCAAACCATACTCCTGCCTCAGCTTCCCAAGTAACTAGGACTACCGGCACATGCTACCAAGTCCAGCTAATTTTTTCTTTTATTTTTTGTAGAGACAGGGTCTTGCTATGTTGCCCAGGCTGGTCTCAAACTCCTGGCCTCAAGCATTCCTTCCACCTTGGCCTCCCAAAGTACTGGGACTACAGGCGTGAGCCACCACACCTGGGCTACTTTCTACCCTTTATTTCTTTAAAATCTAAGACTTTTTTATTTAAAAACAATGATTTTTAAAAAGTAAAATTATAACATGTATTACTGGTTTTACAACAAATCTACATGAATGGCAATAATAGCCCACAGGTAGGGGGAGAAAATGGAGTTGTATTACAGCTAAGTTATTATATTTTACTGGAATTGAGTCTATGTTAACTTGAAGTAGACTGTGATCAGTTAAATGTGCACAGAACAAACACCGAAAAATAAATTTTAAAAACCTAAAATAGGTCAGGCACAGTGGCTCACGCCTGTAATCCTAGCACTCTGGGAGGCCGAGGCAGGAGGATTGCTGG
Organism: Avahi laniger; assembly: GCA_963575035.1. NCBI lineage: Eukaryota > Metazoa > Chordata > Mammalia > Primates > Indriidae > Avahi > Avahi laniger. The sequence continues at coordinate 21,276 of CAUYSK010090702.1, read as the reverse complement.
AGCTCAGGAGTTCGAGACCAGCTTGAGAAAGGGCAAGACCCCCTCTGTACAAAAAATAGAAAAATTAGCCAGGCATCATTGCACACGACTATATAGTCCCAGCTACTTAGGAGGCTGAGGCAGGAGGATCCCTTGAACCCAGGAGTTTGAGGTTGCAGTGAGCTACAATGACACCATTGCATTCCACCCAGGGTGACAGAGTAAGACTCTGTCTCAAAAAAAAAAAAAAAAGAGAGAGAGAATTTATTTCCTTTTTTTTTTTTTCTCTTTCTTTTTTTTTTCAGAGACAGAATCTCACTCTGTCACCCAGAGTGGAGTGCAGTGGTGTGATCATAGTTCACTGCGGCTTCAAACTCCTGGGCTCAAGTGATCCTCCCACCTCAGCCTGGGCAAATTATGCAAAGTGTAAGAAGCCAGATACAAATTATTAAAAGGAAGTCTAAAAATTCTCATATTACTTCATAGGTATAACTTTTATAACCTTCAAGCAAATTCTGCTTATTGAGCCGAAAATGCCAGGTAAGAATATCTTAAAGTTCTATCTTCCACATGTAGTTACATATTATCCTAACAATGAGTTCCCTTTAAGCTAAGAAAATTGCAGCATTAATTCAGTCTAAAGTTGAACAAATATGTGATATTGTTTTAAAATTTCTTTTGGGCAGCTGTCAACTTCAAAATTTAAGTATTTAATTCTTTGCTTATATTCTGTGGAAATGAGAATCTGGTATTTAGAATGATATAGGTATCTGTTTCAGCCAAAGCCAAAAAGTAACAAAACTGATTTTAATTTCAATACCTATCTCTTCTTGCTATGTACTGAACTGCATTACCCCTAAATTCATATGTTGAAGATTTAACCCCCAGTGTAACTGTATTTGAAGAGAGGGCTTATCAGGAGATAATTAACGTCAAACGAGATAAGAGTGGGGCTCTGATATAACAGGCATAGTGTCCTTAAAAGAAGAGACACCAGAGAGTTCATTCTCTCTTCCCCTACCATTTAAGGACACAGTGAGAAGGAAGCTGTCTGCAAGCCAGGAAAAGAGTCCTTACCAGAAACTGAATCAGCACCACCAATACCTTGGACTTCTCAGCCTTCAGAGCTGTCAGAAAATAAATTTCTGCTGTTTAAGCCATGAATTCTGTGGTATTTTGTTATCGCAGCTTGAGCAGACTATACTGCTCTCAATAAGCAGAATTGAGAATTAGTTGAGAAATGAAGCTGTTACTAACAAAAGAAGAGTAAGTGTGGGCCAAATAATGGGAGAGGAAAAGATCAAGCAAAAATAAAGGTTCTACTTACCAATATCTCAAAGAATCTAAGAAAAAGTGCAATAGATTGGTTTCAGAGATAAAATTTCAAATTAAAATGGCATTGAGGAGCAAAACAAAACCACAATGAGATACTGCATCACACCAGTTAGGACGGCTCCTCTCAACAAAACAGAAAGTAAATGTTGGTGAGAATGCGGAGAAACTGCAACCCTTGTGCATTGTTGGTGGAAATATAAAATGATACAACTGCTATGGAAAACAGTATGGCAGTTCCTCAAAAAATTAAAAATAGAATTCCCATTACCATATGATCTGGTAACTCCATTTCTATGTGCATAATCAAAAGAATTGAAAGCAAGGTGTCAAAGAAATATATGTACAACCCATGTTCACAGCAGCATTATTCATAATAGCCAAAAGGTGGAAGCAACCCAAGTGTCTATCAACAGGTGAATGAATAAACAAAATGCAGGGTGTCTGTGTGTGTATATATATATCTGTATATACACACAATAGAATGTTACTCAGCCTTAAAAAGGAAGAAATTCTGACATATGCTACAACATAGCTGAACTTTGAGAACATTATGCTAACTGAAATAAGCCAGTCCCAAGAAGACAAATACTGCATGATTCCACTTATATGAGATACCAAGAGTAGTCAAATTCATAGAGACAGAGAACAGAATGGTTACCAGGAACTGGAGAGGAAGGAGAATGGACAATTGCTATTTAATGGATAAAGAATTTCAGTTCTGCAGGATGAAAAGAGTTCTGTGGATGGATGGTGATGATGGTTGCACAATAATGTGAATATACTCAATGCCACTGAACTGTACACTTAAAAATGGTTAAGACGGTAAATTTTATGTTATGTGTATTTCACCGTAATTTTAAAATACAATTTTAAAAATAGCATTGAGGAGGAGTAAGACAAAAGAAGAGTGCTTTATGAAGCTGTTTCAAAAGCAATAAAAGGTACATTAAGAAAAAAAATAATGTGAGCTAATACCAAAACACAAATGAAAGGAATAAGAACTCAATCTCTTAAAATAGGGAAATGATTTTTATGTCAGTTGGCCTCACTATCAGGATGGATAAGATTCTGGAACTCAAATTTCAAACTGATATAAAATAGCATAAGGAAGAAAGATCAGTAAAATAAATAAGAATTGTGTCTTTAAAATGACAGAAAATGTTGAAAATCATTAACTTATTAAACACTAAATATTAAATATTGCTGTGAAGACTAGAATAACTGAAAGCAGAAGATAGGGTAAACAGAAAATACAGGGCTAGACTATAGCAGCCAACAATCACTTAAATCGCAAATATGCCAAGCCCTCTATGAGTCAGGTACTATTCTAGAAATTTCTGAATATATTACTTCGTTTGAGTGCTACAACTCTGCTTCAATTTTCTCTTCTTTTTTTCCTGGAATAAGGCTGGGTATAAATAAACATGAATATCTCATACTGCTGAAAATTTGGTATTTTTATTTCTATTTTTATAGATAAGTGAGGCTCAGTGAGTTTAATTGTTCTTGATCATAAAGTGATGGGGTTCATTTATTCCAAAGTCTGCGCACCTTCATATCAGTACATTTTCTATATGTCTGGGGCATAGTTATTATCTTTAGATGAAGAAAATATTTTTAAGGCATATGAAGATAAAAGCTATAAAAATTTATAAGGAAAATACACAATAAAATAATGAGCATTTTTAAAGTGACCAGAGGAATGAATGAGGTGGTCCAAAGTGTATTTGGTCTCTAGACCTTCTCATAAGAAAAGATATATAAACACAAAAAAGGTGAAAAATAAAATTCAAAAAGGAAAAATGATACAAAGACTGAGTATACTAACAGCAGAATTAAATGTCTTATGATGGCAATAACTGTTAACAACAAATAACATATGAGAATGAAAATTTCCCATGTATAAAGAGTAGGCCAAAGATGTTCGAACAGGAGGTACCAAGTACAGAGCCCTAAGAATAGGTTTACGGGGAAAATACAAAACACGTCAATACGTTTCTGAAAAAGTCTGACATACAGTGAAGAGGAAGAGATGCAAAGTAAGGGAATTTTTAAAAATGCCAGGAACATAAAAGTTATTATTAAAAAATGGAATATATGATGGCCAACCAGTTCCTTGCGGTCTTTTTGTGCATTAGTTATATATGCCTCCAATAAACAGGGCATGTGTGTGTTCACTGATAAGGATCTTTTCAAGGCTCTACAGTATGACCTATACAACTTCAGAAATCAACTCAAACCTCATCTGCATGATCAGACAAAGAGTTTTCATAGATTAAGGTTTCTGGGTTTCAACTTTAAGAAATCACAGCAGAAAAATGCACTTCGAATCTGACCCATCCAGGTTAAAATATCAGAAGGAGAAAATGGTTCCCCTGAAGTGGAAAACAAAACAAAAAAAAATGATAGAGAAAGGTTCCAAATAGAAGAGGGTAACCTATAAAACAAAATAGTGAAGAAGATAGGAAAAGTAGGTAATAGCAGCCAAGAATACCAAAGAGGAAAAATGGCATGTTTCACAAGATTGGTCTGGCATCAGTATTCCAAATTTACTCACCACTTCAAACCCTTCATCTCTACCTCAATCTCCTTCCCTGTCAATGACCTTGCCTCCTTACTAAGAAAACAAAAAAATTCCTTTAACTATCTGAGTGCCTAAGAATTTTCCAAATCCTTACCTATTTATTCTTTGTTCATGCCCTCTAGTGTCAAAAAATAAAATATTCCCCATTACCCTCTCTAGATTGTATTATCAACCTCTCCCTCTTTCTTAACTTTTCTTTCACATATAAATATGCTCAAAATTGTTCCATTTTAAAAACACAAAAACTCTGCCTCTACCCTGTACCCTCTCCAAACTTATAAGCCAGAATGAGCTTTCTAAAATATTAAACACAAACCCAGTTAATTTTATATTCTTGATGGAAATCCTTTGACAGAGTTCCCTATTACTTTCAGGACATTTTTCAAAATCTTAAGATCTTTTCTTTTTTTAATTATTATTCTTTTTTTTTTTTGAGACAGAGTCTTGCTCTTTTGCCTGGGTTAGAGTGCCGTGGCGTCAGCCTAGCTCACAGCAACCTCAAACGCCTGGGCTCAACAGAACCACCACCCACACCCTACTGAGTAGCTGGGACTACAGGCCCACAGTGCCACCATGCCCGGCTAATTTTTCTACTTTTAGCAGAGACAGGGTCTTGCTCTTGCTCAGGCTGGTCTTGAACTCCTGAGCTCAAGTGATCCTCCCGGCTTCACCTCCCAGAGTGCTAGGATTATAGGGAGTGAGCCACCATGCCTGGCCCAAAATCTTAAGATTTTATTTATGACAAATAAATGTTTCCTCGTGCCCTATTCTGTCATACACTTATCCAAACTATCTGTAATGTTATTTTCCCATTTATTCCCAAGTTAACTGTGACTTATTCTCCAGGATTCAGCACAAATAACACTGCTTCAGATTCCCTGGCCATATTCTCAGGCTGAGATACCAATGTTTTGCAAGTGTTTTCTCTTTATTCTCCAATGACCCTTCATGCATACTTGGTGCAATGGCATGATCATAGCACACTGCAACCTTGAACTCTTGGGCTCAAGCGATCCTCCTGCCTCAGTCTCTGGAGTAGTTGGGACTATAGGCACATGCCACTACATCTGCCTAACTTTTTTCATTTTTTTGGAAACAAGGTCTCATTATGTTGCCCAAGCTGGTCTTGAACTCCTGGCCTCAAGTGATCCTCCCACCCCAGCCTCCTGAGTTACTGGGATTACAGGCATGAGTCACTGCACCTGGCCTTGGTGCAACCTTTGATTTTCCTTGTCTGTTACCCTCTTAGACTACCAGTGAATTGTAAGTGAAGACTGGCTTGCTCAGTTTTGTTTCCATACCTTCCATGGTGTTTAATAAATGTATGTTAAAGAACGAATGATAGATCTGCAGCAAGGACACAGAGAAATTGATACAGTAATCCAAGAATGAAGCAATAATGACTTTAAGTAAAGATTCATATGAGCATACATAAAACTGATTACCATTGTTAATACAGTCTATAATATCTGAAGCAATTGTTTTACGGGGCTTAAAAGGAAGCCAAAAGAATTGACGGCTTGCCTTTCTCTGGGCCCTGTTAAATGCAGACGTGGATCATCTCACTATCAGCCCAAGGATGAAGCGGACACAAAGAAAGGGCGGTGCTAGGGATGCTGCAGAGAGATAAGAGTCAGAATCTTGATTTAACAACATTTGATCACTGTTCTATTTCTGAACTTTTCCTGCTAGATGAGTCGTATTCCCTTTAATAAACCCTAATCTTTTTAACTCAAACAGATAAAATAAATTATAAAATGGCAACAAATTCTTTTCATCTCTATATGCATACCCCTTTGCAATGTGACTTAATCCCTCTTTCCAAAAAGAAATGTAGTCTATTTCTTCAATCCTTGAATGTGGACTTGGCTACGTGACTTGCTTTGGATAATGAAACATTGGTGAAGGCTTGCAAAAAAAAGAAAAAAGAAAAAAAAGAAACATTAGCAAATATGAGATAGCAGAGGCTTTAAAAGTGTTCTCTTGCTATTGGGAACCTTCATTACCAAGCAAAGAAGCCTGGGCTGGGCCTCCGAAGGATGAGATGCCATAAGGGGAGAAGCTCCACCTCTCCCAGTCAAGGCTCTAGACACGTGAGTCAGGCCAACCTAGAACATCCAGTCACAACTGAGCCAGCCCCAGACCACAAGAACTGTCTAACTAACACACAGAATCTTGAGAAATATATGTTTGCTGTTTTAAGCCACTGATTTTCAGATAGTTTGTTACACAGTGCTATGGACTGAATGTTTGTGTCCCTCCAAAATTCATATGTTTAAGCTCTAACCCTCAGTACAGCTGTATTTGGAGATGGGCCTCTAAGGAAGTAATTAGATTAAATGAAGTCAGTAGGATGGGGCTCCGATCTGATAGGTTTAGTGTTCTTATAAGAAGAAACACAAGAGAGCTCCCTTGCGTGCTCTTTCTGCCACGTGAGAACACAGTAAGAAGGCCTGCAAAACAGGAAGAGAGCCCTCACCAGAAAGTGACCCTTACCAGTCCTTGATCTAGGATTCCTGGTCTCCAGAACTGTGAGAAAATCAATTTCTGTTGTTTAAGCCATGCAGACTGTAGCATTCTGTTATAGGAGCCCAAGCAGACTAGTAACTGTAGACACGGCATAGCTAACTGACCCAGTAAGTTTTAGCACTAGCCCTACTAACTATTTTTAAAAGATTACTACTTAAAAACTACTAATTTTTGGCAGATGTCATTCAAGTTTTAAGCTAATTTATGGTTTAAGCTAATAATACGTTGGCCTTTGTTGTCATATCTCTTCATCTGCTCCTACTGGATTATTACGGTTCTCTTCTGAAAGGTTTCTAAGATTGGCCAGAGTAAAAATAACTTCAGTCAGCCTTCTGCTAACTGACTGCAAAGTAGACTTCTGCTATGGGTACATGGTACTAGAGCTATGTATTCATATTAATTCACTCAAATATTTTAGCACATATTTACTTGACAATGACTATAAAAAGGATGAAAGAAAATAGTCCCAACTCAAAACACTACTCAGGTAGAGACAAAACAACCAGTTTGTGCAACAGGCTACAGGCTTTCATGGGTTCTGTCCCCTTAATAGAATCCACATCTTTATATTTTATACATTAATTCCCTTAAAACACCTTTCCAAATACCAAAGTTAAGCTTTCATACATCAGTAGATTCATAACTCCAAGATACAGCGTGGTGGTGCTTCCTGTCAGTCAACTGTTCTGCTTTGTCATGTTCACCAATAGAGCAGTATATGTGCTATTAACTATTTTATTATTCATTATATTTTATTATTTATTCAGTAAATACTTATGTGTTGTCACAAATCCTATATTATTTTGGTTTTTATAAACTCAAGAAAATAATAAAATCAAAAGACTGGTAGCTATGCTAATATAATCAAGAAAAGATGGAAATCATCAAGTATACTAAAGGCGGGAATCTTGGGCTAGCTGACCATGTGTTCAATTACTAAGTTAAAGACATAAGCTATATTTAAGAGTCAAGCAGAAGCGATAAAACAAGTGGAGAAATCTTTGAAATCCATGAACTATTCATTATAAAAATACTGATGATGCAAATGCAAAAGAAGAGTCATGAGTCCGTAGAATAAGATAACGAATTAGTATAGATTCTTTCATCATTTCAATTTTTTTTTTATTATTATTCCAGGGTATTGTGAGGGTACAAATATTACAGTTACACTTTATGTCTTTGCCTCACCCAAGTGTGGGTTAATGGCATGCCCTTCCCTCCCTTTAGTGCATCATTTCAAGATGTCAAAATAAGAATTTGAGATAAGAAATTACTTGCAAAAATAAATCAGAACAGTTAAATCTATTGAGACAGAAAGTAGATTAGTAGTTGCCTAGAGCTAGGGGTGAGGGGGAAATGAGGAGTGGGTTAATGGGTATTGGGTTTCTTTTTTGGGTGATGAAAATGTTCTAAAATGGACTCTGGTGATGGTTAAACAACCCGGAACATACTAAAAACCATGGAATTGTACACTTTAAATGGATAAATTGTATGGTATGTGAATTATATCTCAAAAAATATATTGCTGATTAAAGCTTTCACTTGAAAGCCCCAACAGTTAAAGAGAAATTAATTTGTTAATATTTAGTGTTTAACCTATGCTTTTCTTGTTTTAATCATGTCCATTATTGCAAGATTAAAAAAGTAAAACATGGCCGGGCGCAGTGGCTCACACCTGTAATCCTAGCACTCTGGGAGGCTGAGGCGGGCGGATTGTTTGAGCTCAGGAGTTTGAGACCAGCCTGAGCAAGAGCGAGACCCTGTCTCTATTAAAAATAGAAAGAAATTATATGGACAACTAAAAACATATAAAAAAAATTAGCCGGGCATGGTGGCTCATGCCTGTAGTCCCAGCTACTCGGGAGGCTGAGGCAGTAAGATCACTTGAGTCCAGGAGTCTGAGGTTGCTGTGAGCTAGGCTGACGCCACTGCACTCACCCTAGCCAGGGCAACAGAGTGAGACTCTGTCTCAAAAAAAAAAAAAAGAAAAAAAAAAAGTAAAACACTTATACCATAGAAACTTTACGATTTTTACTTCCTTAGAAATAGAATCCTCTCCCTAAAACAACTGTCTAACTTTTATACCCTGAACTTTCACACAGATTTTCAAAAGCACAAGTAACACATAGTCTATATAACACAGAAAGTCCTATAATTAAGTATGAACAAAATGCTAAGGAAGTACAGTGGTTGCAACTAATAGTTTACTGTTATCTCTTTAGAGGACTTGCCTATTAACCGACAACTTACCTTCATCATGGCATCTAGTGCATATTTTTGATCTTCCCGCTTTGCTGTAGCTTTTGCTTCTATGTCTTCTTTTGCTCTCTCTTGTGCTTGTAAAATAGATTTCTCTCTTATTTTTTGCAGCATCTCTTTGTCAACTAAAATGTAAGGAATATTGCTCAATTAGGATTATGATAAATTTGTTTTACTTGTGAGAAAACTACTTGACATACTGATCAAGAATGAGGTTCTTTTGACCACAAGAAGTGAAAACATTTTTCAATATTAAACTGGCCAAGAAGCTAACATTAAAAGGTAAGCAATTAACTGTAATAATAATGAATCACTCAGAATAGGGGGAGGGTGAAGAGGAAGACAAAGGGATGGGGAGGGCCAAAAGAGGGGGAGGAAATGGGAGGGAAGAGCGGAATGAGGGGGAGAGGGCGAGGATGGGGGGGTAAGAACACATTTATCTTCTTCCCTCTCTGTTGAGAAACTAGGGCTATTTTCTTATAAACCTGATCACAATAAATAATCACTATGGAGTCTCCTAGAAGAGAAGATGGGTTGAAATCACCTGAAATGATCAGTCATCTTCACAAACATAAAGTGGTAATTTATACATATGGAGGGGTACAGGGTCAGTCCTAGGAAAAATTGTAAAGGAAAATGACATGTTATATACATAGAACTTTACCATTCACAATTATTTTTATATTCAGTGTGGCTCAGTGTTCTACAAACTGCAGGCTGTGATCCATTAGTGGGGTGAATTATCTTAGAGAAGAAAGGATCAGGCCCTGAGAGAAGAGAACTAGCCTTTAAGCAGGAAAAAACATAAGGGGAGAGAAGAAAACTTGGGACGGGGGTTGGGTGAAGTGGCAGAGAACAGACTGGGGGGACGGGTGGAGGAATGAATCATGCCCTAGGCATGGGCTGTTAACCTCTTTTGTATAGCAGACCCCGCAGCAGTGTGTAAAGCATTAGGGACCTTACAAAGAAACTCAGTTATTTTAAAATACTTACGAAATATTAAAAATTAAAATTGTGATGTACTTATGTGCTTCTTTATTAATGAATTAAATAACATATAGCTATAAGTCTAATAAATACTATAATTTCAAAGTAGTACTGAATAAAAAGGACCTATCTATGATATGAACATATTTGTGATTTTTGCTGATACTACTTACTGTGGTCTGAATGTTTGTATCCCCCCAAAATTCATATGTTAAAATACTAATCACTAATGTGATGGCATTTGGAGGTGAGGACTTTTGGGCGGTAGGTGTCCTTATAAAGGAGGCCCCAGACAGCTGACTTGCCCCTTCCACCATGTGAGAGGCACAGACAGAAGGTGCCATCTATGAGAAACTGGGCCCTCATCAAACACCAAATCTTCCAGCACCTTGATCTTGGACTTCCTAGCCCACAGAACTGGGAGAAATAAATTTGTTTATAATCTCCCCAATTTATAATATTTTGTTACAGCAGTCCAAACAGACTAAGACACTACCATTGTTTGTTGCCTACATTCATAATTGAAGAGAATGTTAAATTTCAGTTAGAGGTAAGTATTATTCATCCAAGACCTTGGCTAAGAATTAGGACTGAAATAGGTCTGAATCCTCTCCCCAGCCCTCTTTCTCTTTAGAAAAAGGAAGGTAGACAGATCAGTTTCAAGGGCAGAAATAATGACAAGAACATCAACTTTGTAAACAAAATGCTCCACACCTGTAAAGAATGTATCAAGAAGGAACGTTAGGAAAAAATGGAGCAAATCTGTTTTAAATAATGAGGCAGACAAGCTTCTGCAGTAAAGATTGGAGTTTCACAATACTTTATGTAGATAAAAGATTGTTAAATAAATAATTGTAGTGAATTGCAAGTAAACCTGAGTTTGATTTCTAAAGGAATCTCGAACTTGGTTTCTTTTAAGTAGAATCAATGTTCATTAGTTATCATATAAGTTATTAATAGTTTTAAGACTGTTTTGATTAGTCTAAATCGGAGGTTGGCAAACTATGGCCCATGGGCCAAATCCGACCTGCTGCCTGTTTTCCCACAGCCCATAAGCTATAAATAATTTTTATATTTTTAAATGGCTAAGAAAAAAAATCAAAAGAATATCTTGTGACATATAAAAATTAGAGGAAATTCAAATTGCAGTATCCATAAATACCAATAATTTACAGCTGCTTTTGTACTACAATGGCAGAGCTGAGTAGATGTGACTGAGACCATATGGCTTGCAAAGTATAAAATACTATCTGGTCCTTGGCAGAAAGTTTGCCAATCCTTCGTTTAAGTGGTCAAAATTTGGAATGGTTGCCCATATAACAATGAAAGAGGAGAATCAAGCAGCTTTTCAATGAAAGCAGATGTGCAAAACAGATCTTTATTAGGAAAGAAAATTCCTTTCCACTCCTGGATAAGGTGGCCACCAGGTTAAGAAGGGAATTTGACATAGAAGAAAGTGTTTCAAAAAATATGTTGTGGGAAAAGTTAATAGGTTTTCTGATATGACCCTTCTTTATATTCCAAAAAGATGGTAGACAAAACATTTTCTGGGGAAATTTGTTGGCCACCAGGGCAGAGAAAGACACATACATACAAACATCTAAGTTCACGGTTCTCAAACGTAACTGGTAATCAGAATCACCTGAGGAGTTGAGTTCCCTTCCCCAACCTCATTCCCACCTGTTTAATTAAACTATTATAATACATGATGGTTCTAGTCTCATCTAACTTCACAATTATCAACAAGAGTCAAAATAAATGAAAGTGTTTACATTTAACCTTAGCTAAGAAGTCAGAATAGTCTGGGTGGGTTTTATGACATTCCCAGGCCCCATCATACACTCACTGAGTTAAAAAGGCAGGCAGGGGTGGGAGAGGAGGAATTTGATTCTTAAAAACTCCTTAGGTAGTCTGGGACTCACTAAAGAAATAAAGTAACCTGGCTATGTTAACCTACCTTAACCAATATTCTCCCAGCTGAATACCAGAACTTAGAAAAAGAATTTCTACCTCAGCCCTGGTCCTGGGGATTAAAAATCAAATTCCACTGCAACATATCAAAAAAGCCTTGCTATGAAGAATGGTTGCCAGCCCTTCCATTCTCTATAGTCTGTATTCGTGGCTAATGCCAGGGCCTAAGAGAAATTCCAGGCAGTAAATAGAAGGTATTAGAAAACATGACAACTAGAAAAGGAAGGGGGAAAATAGAGCTAAAAGCAGTAGAGGACAATTACTGACCCACAAAACTGATCTTGGTAGCAGAACAGAATACTGATTAAGAGTAAGGAGAACTAGCTTTAAGATGGGAATCTTAACTTCAGCAGCATATTATAAGCCCTGGAAAGTTTTTTAAAAACTACCAACACCTGGGTCCTACCCCCAGAAACTGATTTGACTGGGCTAGGGCGGGTTTCAGGCAACACCTGGGTCCTACCCCCAGAAACTGATTTGATTGGTCTAAGGGTGGGTTTCAGGCATCTGTATTATTTTAAAATTCCATAGGTGATTCAAATATGTAGGCCAGAGTTAAGAACCGCTACTCTAGAGTGAAACTGCTAAGACTTCAGTTCCAGTCTGCCAGTTACTCGCTGTGTGACCTTTGCCAACTATTTGACCTGTAAAAAAAAAAGGGGTGAAGGGGCTAATAATACTTAATAGGTTGTTTTAAAGGATTAACAGATATGTTAATGCCTAATACAAAGTTAAGTTCTCAATAAAGGCTGCCTCAGGAGAGCTCATCGCCTAAGATACAAGCTCACATCTTTTGCTAAATGTGCTCTAACTTTGAATAATTCAATCTTTAAGCTTATTTACGTGACAGCTGAAGCACTATCTCATTTAAATTAAGTTCATGTGCCTATTTTTTTTCCTTAGAAGAGCATCTGAAGGAGCTTAGGACATGCCACCCCCAAATATGCTGCTTTGATATATTGATTATCTTGACCTGAAGGCACTTGAAAAACAGCAAATACACGTAGAGGCTTTCTCTGAACTCCTCTTATCTGCCTAAAAACAGATTTTCTAAAAAGAACTCTATTGTCATAAATCCCTTCCCCTGGAGTTTCACTAACCAGGGAATATTGACTCTAGTCACAGGAGAGGGGACCAGAGGTTGACACCACACTCTGAAAAACTTTGTTACAAACTATCATATCTCCTATCTATTCTTCTAAGGATTCATTGATCTTTCCTAAAAATCATTTAGTATCCTAAGTGGCCTACACATACACCCCTTCTACTATTAAGAGAGGATACATAAGCTCTCAAATTTCACTGTTTTTTAGGATATTCACTTTTTTTCCTGTGAAGCCTCCAAGCACTAATATTAAAAACTAATAAATCTGCATACGTTTTTCCTGTTAATCTACCTGTTGTTAGTTTATTTCATAGACCTAACTATTGAACCTAGGAGAGTATAGGGAAAGTCTGTCTTTCCCTAGACAATACAGTCGTTTCAAAAGAGAAGTTTTTTAAAAGGTCTAAAACACAAAAAGCACAACCAGATGAACATCTTTTAATAAAGAACTTACCACCTGTCAAAGAAAGAGTCTCCCACATGGCTGCTTCTTTTTTATACAAGGTGAAGGCAACAGTGTCATTCCCAATCTTTGCTTTGCTGCTTGCATCGTCTATGGGAGCGTAGAGAAATGCCTCAAATAAAAATGGAGGAAAGTTGACCTATTTAGTAGGGTGAAAAAGGAAACTAAGTTAGATACATAAATTAAAGACACGTATTAAGAAATGCGTGATAAGGGCCAAAATAATTTTCTAAAAGGCTCACTACATTTATTCCATGTAGCGAAAGATTAGAAAGCAATATGAGGAAGCTCTGGGTAAAAGTAATCCCTGATCTGATAAGCAGTCTACAGATGAGATGTTACCCGTATGGGATTCGTTTTTTTGAAAATGGGATTAAAACTTCAGGACGCCTATCTGCAAGGACGCAGGTGTTGCGCGTGCCCAGCCGCGCTCTCCCAGAAGTTCCGCACCACACCCCCCAGACCCGCAGGCAAGACTGGCGTTCCTACCTTCAGATAGTTTTCCGTGCAGAACACGTCCGCGTCTCTGACGCACACCCCTTTGAGGGGCAAAGAAAGGAAGACCGCAGCCTTCGTCTGCTGCCAGCTGTAATCGCTAACCTGCAGGGGCATCGCTGGAGCTGCACAAGCCGACGGCGCGGCTGCCTGTTGCTCGCGCCGGCTTGGTTGCTAGGGAAGCTGGGGTTACCAGCACCAGCCCTTCCGGGTCAGGCCAGGCCGCGCCGCCCCGCCTTCCCAGCGTGCTCCAGGCGCGCCCCTGTCACCACCTAGCGGACTCGGTTCATGACTATCTAGGCGCCCGGGCAAGGTTGTGATGCCTCTTCTTGGGGTTACTTTCTTCCTCACAGTCTGAGGGAATGTCCAGAGAAGTAGGCCCATATCTTCTGTTTAAGAAAGAAAAGTGCTGCATGCCTGAGATGGGAAGAAGGGATGCGCGCTTAAGGCACGAGAAAGCCTGACCCGCAAGGAGCAGGTGCAACTCCCACGTGCCACTGGGGCACTGGACTTGAGTTAGTTTGTTCTGAGGGAAGCTATTAAGAGTTAGCAACATTCGATGTTCCTGTTTTAGAAATTTCTTCCTGGTACAGACTGGGAACAAACGAGAACCTGAAAGCCAGCCCTTCAAGATGGATCCTGGTTGGCTAACTGGGCCTAAATTTAAAATAAAGCAAAGGGACCATTTGCTGACTAGAAGTCACACATGTACTCTGAGTTCCCCCAAAACCCACACTTCCGTTCAACTTTGAGACTTCCAGAGCTCACCTGCCTCAACCAATCATAACTGAGTTTCAATCATAACCTGGGCAGGAATTTTGCTATAAAACCTGAAGTCACCCTTTGTTCTCTGGAACATACCTTTGTTTCACACCCTTGGCTGGGTCTCCCTGGTTTGGAAACTGTTCAGTGGAATAAAGCCTCCTGCCTCTAAATTCCTGATCAGAGTACTTTTGTTCACAAGGCATACTGGGAGCTCGTCTACACTACTGTAGTCCTCCAAATCCTATCAACTGTTAGGCTGCCAAAAACACCCAGGTGGGTTTCGCTCTAGGGCTTGAGGACTGGGGAGAAACCCTGTAAACTAAAAATAAAATCCTAAGCCTCCCCAACCAACTGAACGGACCACCCCTTGGCCAAGGGGACCCAAGAGAATCCTTAAAAACTGAGTTCCTGTCCGTGACAGGACGGAAGGTCGGACACACCTCCTTATACCTTCTTCCTTTTGCAGTTTAGACACAATTCACCAGCGTTAACGTTAAAATAGAGATCTTAAGAGTGACAGAACAGACTCTTTGTGGCAATAAGATACCAAATTATAAGTAGGACCTAAGGCCATGCCAGGTAAGGGTTAAGTCATGCACCTCTATGCTTAAAGAATAAACTACGGTCTAACTGCCATAAGGTTTTTCTTTTTCTCTAGCAGCTAAACAAGCACTGGCCTTGAGATAAGCAATATTAAAACAATTGCAGTGCATCATCAGACTAACTGACCCCCTGTTCCACAAGCCATCACTAGAGCTTTAACTGGACAAGAGACTGGCATCAACAACTTTCTCCTGAGAAGAGACCACTGACTATGACTGGTTCTGCCCGGTTTACAGAAGCTGTGCTCCTGAGTGCCTTATGTCCATTGGACATATAGGGCCTAATTGTAATATATTTAAATGTTAAGTCTCCACCCCAAGGTGAACATGGGTAGTATGTATCATGCATGTTTGTTCAATATGCATTCCTTAGGACTAGCATCATGAATATTCATAGCTCCTCTTATAACCTGTTGAATATGTATACTGGCCAGCCCATTCAGCGTAAATCCCTGTTCCCCTCCATCCAACTGCCTGTTTCCAGGCTCTGCCAGAAGCTATGCTTCCCAGCCAGTCAGAATGGCCATCTTGCAGGCTGAAACCCTTTAGAAGAAATAAAGCTCTCCTTTAGAAATTCATAAATTCTGTGATTTTTAAGTTAACAGACCCTCTGATTCACCTCACAAACGCTTTGCTACTAATCAATAGTAGGATAAATCGGATTTACACTGACACATTTCACAATTGCTTAAGTAGACTCTGAACTTTAACACTGCAAAGAAACTTGATCATGTAGTCTAATCCTACATATTTAAGGAATCTGAGACCCATGCACTTAAACTCATTTTCACACAGATTATTGACAGAATCATGATTCAAATCCTGATTTCTTAACTCCCATTCTAATGTTTTTGCGCTGGGCTGCTTTCTGTATACCTAGTTTATAAATTACTGGAATATGATGCTAGCACAGTGAATGTATATGATATTTAAGTAAAAAGAAAAAAAAAAGAGGGAGAGGGGCATAAAAAAAAGAAAAAGATATGTAAGTACCTACAAGTTACTTACCATCTAGGGATTTGGGTTTTAAACTTTTTACTTTTGGAGGCCATTAACACAAATTTCAAAACTCCTGAGAAATTATTTGAGGAAAGTTTAGGAATGGCAGACTTGGGGGAAAAAAATCATCTTTTCCCCCAAACAGGGCACCCTCACTGCCTTAGAAGTTCATCATCTCAAGCATCTGGTAACTTTGAATACTGCAAGTCATTTTAGCCCTTGTCCCTATAAGCTAAAAAAACATATGAATCCTACAGATTCATTCTTTTTTAAATTTTATATTGTCTTTGGCATTTTTCCCCTTTTGTTCTATTCCAACTTTTACCTTAACACTTCAAACTCTCATGTGTCTTCAAAAGACTGGGTCTATGCATTCCTTTCATATAAAATTGTAAAGTCTAGTTTTTCCTACGATATAAAAATGTGAGATTATGTATGTATGGAAGATAACAATAAAAGGATACTTGATGCTGTTTGGATGTTTTTGGAAAATCTGTTAGCAATCACATTGCTAAACACATACACACCTCTGCAGTGAAATTATTCTCCTGACCACCATGATTTTACTAAATTTTTACACCCTCTGAATGAATTATACCTTAACAAAAACCTGACAAGTTTTATTACTGAATCATTATATCAACCAATACCAATTTAAAGCATCATTAATTTTTATATATTTTTTATGACTTACCTAAACAGTGTTTCACAAGCCTTGAAAGTAACTCATTCTTAAAGTCTTAAACTATATTTCTTATTAGAGTTTCAAAAAACAAACAGCTCTAGTCTCACCCATAGATAAATAGAAATTTGATGTGTGGCAAAAGTGGTTCTGCACATAAGTGAGGAAATGCAAAGAATGGAAAGGCCATTGAATACATAGTGCTGGGAGAAATGGTTACCATATGGAAAAAATGAGATCAGATCTCTTCACATGTGTGGTGTCACACAGAAAAATGAATTTCAGCTGAACCAAAGACATAAAAATTTAAAACTTAAAAAAATAAAATTTGTATGATCTTAGAGTAAGAAAGGATTTCTTAAATATGACATAAAAAGCACTAACTGGGCCAGGCTCAGTGGCTCACACCTGTAATCCCAGCATTTTTGGAGGCTGAGGTGCGAGGATTGCTTGAGGCCAAGAGTTAGAGACCAGCCTGAGGAACAGAGCAGGACTCTGTCTCTGCAAAAAATTTAAAAAAAATTTTTTTAAATTTAC
Source organism: Avahi laniger (assembly GCA_963575035.1). Taxonomy (NCBI): domain Eukaryota; kingdom Metazoa; phylum Chordata; class Mammalia; order Primates; family Indriidae; genus Avahi; species Avahi laniger. The sequence goes on along the minus strand of CAUYSK010090702.1, from coordinate 3,984 downwards.
CTTTTCTATAGTCCCTTTAAAAAGGGGAAAAATCAATCACTAACCAAAGAGATTGAAAACTTGAACTAAAATTAAGAACTGGTGCTTACCAAAAGACACAATAAAGAATGTTAAGATATCTGAGATATATATACATGTATATACATATACACATGTTTACGTATACATGTGTGTGTTGCATGTGTGTATAAAATGCCAATGCCCTTCAGCCAAAGACCACAGGGACTCCTATACTTGAACAAGTTGAGTTCATTACTCACTGAGCAAGAGAGAACACACACCATGGGGTTTCTCAATAAAGGGTATTAGAATTTGGGGGAAGGTTTCGTTTGGTTCCCTCTAGATTGAGTGCTTTTAGAAAGCAAGGATAATTCTATTGATGGGGTTCAGGGCATGCTACTCCAAAATATGAAACCTTGGAATATTGAATATTTTAAGCTGAAGGAATTGGAGAAGGACTCTCTGACCTCCCCCTTCCCCGCCCCTTCTTCTCTGAAGCAGGTCATAAGACCCTCATGTGAGAAGTGTCTTGCTTATACCCCAAGGAAAGGAGCAGACTGATTTCCAAGTAAGGAGTGAAATCTGAATGAACAAGGCTTGCTAAGCTCTCCCCATACGTAGCTCATACCCTTTGACCTATCACATTGTTCCATGACTTTCCACTCTTTATCAAACCTAGCATAAAAATGCTCAGTTTTAGCCATTTCTTTAGTTCTTCATTCTTTATGAAGGCTCCCGTGTCATGTAAAACTTATATTAAATAAATTTGTAAGCTTTTCTTTCATTAATCTGTCTTATGTTACAAGGGCCCCAGGCAAGAACTTAGAAGGGTAGAGGGAAAAGATATTTCTTCTTCCCCTGCATGATGCTTTGGTAAAGAAATGACTGCTGCTCATTTTATTCAGAAAAGGGGATGTCTGTTATTTTATAGGTAGCACACTGACCTTGATTTTGTGCTTAGACAATGTTATGAAGTGGCCTTGTTTTATCTCAGTTTATTGTAGTCTCAGAGAAGTCTTGTCTCAGGTTGGTATTCTGTGAGATTTTTTTATATCCAACAGAATAATATCATGGCCAAGCTGTGATTTCCAGGTCAGCTTCTGAATGTCAGGGGCTGCTCTTCTTTCCTCTTTTTCAATAATCAACAAAAAGAACATATAAACAAAATATATAAAGAAAAAGAAACACAACCCCACAATAAAATGGGCAAATTGGCATAATCTTATTAATGCGACTACCTGCCTATTTTATAACTAGGAATTCCACTCCCATATATGTATATATCTTAGAGATTTCTAACAAGTTTCTAGGGGATGCTGATGCTTTGTGAACCACTGTGTTAGAACAGGGTTTCTGAACCTTCACACTATTAACATTTTTTTCTCTTTTTTTAGCCCATCTTTCTGCAGGATGCACTATTAACATTTTAGGCTGGATAATTTTGGATAATTTATGCTACCCTGAGCATTGTAGGATGTTTGGCAGCATCCACCCACTTAAAGCCAGTAGCACTCCCCAGATATAATAATAAAAATGTCTCCAGACATTGCCAAATGTCTCCTGGATTGGTTGGGTGGGAGTAAAAAAATCACCCCCATCTGAGAATTAATGCCCTAGAAAAAGTCTTGGTCATATACACTAGGAGACATTTATAGGTATTCATAGCAGCTTCATAGCAAATGTCTTCTAGGTATATACACACAGACATATCAGACAACAATAAAAATGAATGAATTATAGCTATACATTGGATGAATGAGTGAAAAAATCAAGTCAAATAAGATCCTTAAGGAATGCCATTTTTATAAAATTTTAAAACAAAAGAAATTAAACTTGTGGGATAAGGATTCTTCTGTACATGACAAAATTATATAGATATTCCTCAGCTTCCAATGGGGTTATATCCCTATAAACCCATCTTAAGTTGAAAATATCATAAGTTAAAAATGCATTTAATATTCATAACCTACTGAACATCATAGCTTAGCCTAGCCTACCTTAAATGTACTCAGAACACTTACATTAATTAGCCTATAGTTGGGCAAAATCACCTAACACAAAGCCTATTTTATAATAATGTGTTGAATATCTCATGTAATTTATTGAATACTGTACTGAAAAATAAAAAACAGAATGGTTGTATGGGTACTCAAAGTACGGTTTCTACTGAATGCCTGTAGCTTTTGCACTTTCATAAAGTCTAGAAATCGTAAGTCGAACCATCGTAAGTTAGGAATTGTCTGTAAAGGAAAGCAAGGCACCAGGCAGGATAGTGGTCAACTCTTACGTGAGGGCTGTAGGACCCTTTGTGACAGCCGACAGTGCTGATTACGACACTGTCACACTGCATGAATTAATACAGAGGTCTCAGAACGTGGTCCTCTCCAGCATCACCGGAAATGTCACCATCAACCGGAAACTGTTAGAAATGCAAATTCCAGTCTTTCTCCACTCACGGAGACTGAGCTGTTCTTTTCTGGCATGTATAAAAATTAAAAAAAAAAGAAAGAAAGAAATGCAAATTCCCACACCCTTTCCAGTCTGAACCAGAAATTCCAGATGTAGGGCTCAGCAATCTGTGCTTTACCAAGCCCACCAAGTAACTCTGACACCCACCAAAGTTTGAGAACCACTAAGGTAGGAGATACGTTTTATTAGGGAAAGGGGAAACTTATAAAGCCAAGAAAAAACACAGGTTCCCTCATTCTCCCATTATCCCAAGGAGGACGATACTGAGGCCAGGGCACTCTGCTGGATCTGCAGTGTGGGTTTGCATAATAGGAGAGGAATCTCATCCCGCGTCGTTCTCCTTTCTTATAGAACAAACACAAAAGGAACTTTGTCTGTAGGAAAACTACTAGGGCACCAGGCAGTCTCAGTTTATTTATTGTTGTCTGAGAGAGCAAGCTACCCAGTATCTGTAGACCTTGCATCACATGGAAAATTGTAGTTAGAAGAAACTACCAGTCCCATGGGAAGCTGAATTCAGGTGCAGCCCCTCCCACTGGGAGCCAGTAGGTCCAGGTCCCATGGGGTGGTTGCCTAGGAAAATCCAGAGAGAACACCCAGTGTCATTTTTGTTTGATTCTGTTCTTCGCGTAAAAGCACGCAATCAGAGAGCATCAAAGAGATTGCCAGGTTGTTTTTTCCTTCTCTCTTTCTAATTTTGAGATTTATACTTACTCATTTTATGATTTATAACTTACAAAGAAAAATACCTATATTATACCTATATTATACCTATATTATTTTGTATGTAACAAATATTATAAGATTAAAGCAATATTTTTAAAACAAACTCTATAGTAGATGAGCATACTTACTTTCTTGTTGCATATCCTGAAGTTCTTAAGGAATGAAAATGGACAATATGAAGCAAAAATTAAATATAATTTACTTTTCCTAAGCTAAAATTAATTAACTATAATTTTATTTATTTTTGATTATCAAATTTTAAAATTTTTCCATTGGAAAATGTTGCTTTCTGTGACTTTTTTTTTTTTTTTTTTTTTTGGATACAGGGTCTTGCTCTGTTGCCCAGGACAGAGTACAGTGGCCTCATCACAACTCACTGCAACCTCAAACTCCTGGGCTTGGGCAATCCCCCTGCCTCAGCCTCCCAAGTACCTGGGACTACAGGCTCACACCATCACGCCCAGCCCATTTTTCTATTTTTTATAGAGATGGGGGTCTCACTTTTGTTCAAGCTGGTCTCAAACTCCTGATCGCAAGTGATCCTCCCACCTCAGCCTCCCAAAGTGCTAGGATTACAGGTGTGAGCCACTGTGCCTAGCCTCTGTGTCCTTTTAATACTACTTAGAACTTTAAAAAGCATTTTTTTCTTTTTTTGAGACAGAGTCTCACTCTGTTGCCCGGGCTAGAGTGCCGTGGCGTCAGCCTAGCTCACAGCAACCTCAAACTCCTGGCCTCAAGCAATGCTTCTGCCTCAGCCTCCTGAGTAGCTGGGACTACAGGCATGCACCA
>CAUYSK010090701.1:0-41454 GCA_963575035.1 Avahi laniger | reverse complement strand
AATCTACAGTTGGCATTGGGATGGGATGGAGGTTGAAGGAGATGTGCTGGCTTTTATTACATTATCAAGTACAAAATGTCTGATTTCCTTAAGTACTAAGTTTGACAGTTGATATCTCTGACATTTCACTTTGGCATTTCTCATTTTATTTTTATTGTGAAGGTACAACCTCAGTCTCCTAAATGCACATTTTGGCTTCTGATTATCTTTCACATTTTTTAGAGCAATTTTGTGACCATGGATAAGTAAAAAAAATTCATGTTACTTTTAAATATGAGTTCCATTGCAAAACCAGTACAGCTCAGACAGCTCAAAATATCAATGAAGTGTTTTGGGAGGATGTAGTTAATGAACGCACAGTATGTTGATGGTTTGAGAAGTTCCATTCTGGTGATTTTAATCTTGAAAATGAGCCATGTGGGTGATCCAAGACCAAGGTGGATAATGATGAGGTGAAAGCTATAGTGGAAGCAAATCCATCTCGACCTACGTGAGAATTAGTGGCAAGGTTTGATGTTACTATTCCAACAATATTGGACCATTTGAAACAAATCAGCAAGATAAAGAAGCTGGATAGATGGGTTCCACATGAATTAAATGAGCATCAGAAGAGAAATCATCTCGAAGCTTCCCTTTCTTTGGTGTCACAACATAAAGGGGAACCATTTCTATACCGTATGGTTGTGTATGATGAAAAATGGATTCTTTTTGACAATTGCAACTGTTTGGCACAATGGTTGGATAAAGATGAAGTGCCCAAAACACAGTCCAAAACTGAATATTCACCAAAAATGTTAATGGTGTCTGTTTGGTGGTCCAGCTCTGGTATTAATATCATCCATTACAGCTTCATGAAACCTGGTCAGTCAATTACAGCAGATGTCTACTGCGACCAGTTGGATGATATGATGAGGATGTTTGTGATTAAGCAGCTGAGACTGGTCAATAGAGACAGGCCAATCCTCTTGCAAGGCAATGTTCAACCACGTGTTGCACAAACAACACTGCTCAAACTACAGAAGCTGGACTTGGAAACTCTCTTTCATCTACTGTATTCACCAGATCTTGCACCAACTGAATACCACTCTTCCAGGCTTTGGACTGCTTCTTGCAAGGAAAAATATTCAATTCTCAACAAGCTTTGGAAAACGCCTTTGGCAATTTCATCACCACTTGCTCTCCAGGCTTCTTCACCGCTGGCATAAGCAAGCTACCGTTAAGATGGCAAAACTCTGTGGATAGTTTAGGCACACATGTTGATTAATTGTACTGCTTCTTGTTTGAAATATAATAAATTACACTTTTGAACTGAAATAAGACATTTCATATTTAATGATAATATACTACATTAGATGTTTAAGACATATGAAAGAACGGTAAAATCATAAGGACTGTGGACTTGATTGTTCCTAAGTGCCACTTGTGGCTGAAGAATGAAAATGGCAAACTCAGTTCAGTCAATTAATTACCAACTCAGAGCATGGCATGAAATTCACAAGGCCTTAGTGGTAGCATTTAAAGAGACTATCATCACTTATAGCTGGAAGGTGAACCAGCTTAATCTCAGACCCAGAACCTGTTAGTTTGAGTAGCAGAGCTTCAAAGAAATCTTAATTCATACCCTTTGCAGATGTCTTAATTTTGAATCAGGGTCCTGATACGGAACACGTGAACCCCTGAAACTTAGGATGGAGAGATTTGGATGGATGTATTTGAAAACACTGAGAACTGTCCAGAAAATTTGGAATATAAGATTCCTTTAGTTATGCTAGATTAGAAAAAAAACTTAATTGCCTATTCTGATAGAATTTGAGTTATCAAGTTATGAAATTAAGTAATTGCGTAATGTGTGTTCACGTTGTTTTATTTTTCCAAGGTGTAGTTATATACCTTGTACAATTCTCGTGTTTCATAGAATAAGTTTATATTAGATAGTGACATGTATAATATTCTAACTGATTTTTTTAAAACTTTTAATTATAACCTCAATGATTTTTCTTTTTTTTCCCTTATATTACTCTGATATATTTTTTTAACTCTCAGTACCATCATTGGAGGTAGTTTAATGTCCCCTCATTTGGTAAAAATTTTTCAAATGCTATAAAGGAAAGAAACAGGCTAGCATATATGTACCTTGTATATATCCAAAATATGTGTTTTATACATGTCTTCAAACTGAGAAACAGCTTGAGATCAATGTACTATGCTAAATGTGTGCTATTTGGCAGTCTTTGTGCTTAATGAACTAATTAATCATTCCATAATGTTATCAAAGATATTAAATTAGACTTTTATACCTATCTTAATATCCATTGACTTTTTGACACACTTTTAGCTACCTTTAAATACATCTAAAGATATAGCTATTTAAAATACACTAATGTGTCATTTAACAATAGAATGCTATCTGAGAAATTCTACTTTAGGCAATTTTGTCATTGTGAAAAGATCATAGAGTACACTTACACAAACCTAGATGATACAGTTCACTACACACAGCCTATCTCTCCTGAGCTACATACCTATACAGCAAGTTACTATACTGAATATTATAGGCAATTGTAACACAGTGGTAAATATTTGTGTATTTAAACATAGAAAAGGTAATGTGTTGCACTGTTATGTCTATGACATCACTAGCTGATAGGAATTTTTCAGCTCCATTATAATCTTATGGGACCACTGTCATATGTGTGGTCCATTGTTGAATGAAACATCCTTATGTGGTGCCTGAATATATATTTATAATTTCAAGATATTACAATTATAATTCAAGAAAAATTCACAGATATTCCAAAAATGAATTTAAATACTGATAAATTCTTATTTAAATCTCAGAAATTTGTATGTATGAATAAAAAGGCAAGAATCATCCAGAAAGCTTTTTAAAAGGTTAACAATAGGGTGAATATGAGAATTTACAATCACAAGTCTAAAAATAGTATGCTACCAGTGCCCAAATAGATTACAAGATTTTTCAGAAAAAAATATATGTGAGTGTTACACACATATATATGTGTTAATATTCATGCACTGTAGGATATTGATCAGCTTTAGGTCTAACTCTGCCATCCTGTTCCAGCATTCTTTTTTCAGTGACGCTTCATACTAATCACCTGTCCTCCTTTGAGTCAGCTTTACCATCCTACTGGTTTCCTCAGTAATGATTAAATAAATATTTGGAATGTACACACCACGTATTTGGGAATCTTATTTTTAACTTTGAAAATTTCATGTTGACACTAAGTATATTTGAAGAACAATGAGGAGACTATGCTAGAGGGAGCTGAGAGAGAAGTTGGAAATGAGGACACAGAGCTCTCAGAGGGGAACTAGGCAGCAGACAGTAAAGACTTTGCTAGCTTTTGAAAGGACTTGTACTTTTACTCTGACAGATGAGGGAAGCATGGAAAAGTTTTGAGCAAAGGAATGCCAAAATCTGACTTTGCTTTTATGGCATAGTCTTTATATGTAACAACCCTAAGGCACAAACCATAAAGAAAGAAATATGCCAGCTTAACTACATAAAAATTAAGGTCTTCAGCAAAGCCAAAATGCTATAAATGATGGTTAAAAGCTAATAAAAAATCTTGGAGAAAATATTTGCATAAATGTGACAAAGGATTAATACTACTTCAGTAAAATTAAGAGCTAATTTTGTGAAAGTATTTGGATAGGATCCCAAAATTCCAGCTACTCAAATCTTATTCTATCATTGTGTGTCCTTATTCATCCTTCAATAATATTGAATTGGGTATTAGCAAATGCGATACAACAGAGTGTTTAAATGTGTTTGCACAGGTTGGTTTACTGTTTTTCCTGTGATCTCCATCAGAGCAGAATACCCAGGTCCCAAGTCCCAGAATGATGAAATACACAAAGCAAATTTGAATCTGTCCAGATTTCTGGAGAGTAGCATAGAAGAGTGATAGCTGATCCACAGATCTTTAAGTGAAGAAAATAAATGTTTGCGACTTTATGCATCTGAGATTTTGAAGTTGTTTGTTATACAGATTTATTGTATCAAGACTAACACACACTAAGAACCTCAAAGTTTAAAATAAAAGAGGTATAGACCTGTCTCTTCCAAAGTCCTCTCCCAAGTAACGGCAACCTGTCTCACTGCTGTAACACTATGAGTGAAGAGAAATAAGCAACCTCAAAACATTGAAACTCCAGAGAAAAGTAGCTTTATTTCCATAACTGCGATCTAATAAATGTTTAATAATGATATTGGTTAACATAGCTTTATTTCCATAACTGTTTTCCAATAAATATTCTTTAAAAATTATATTGGTCAACATCTATTTACAACAAACTATTTTTCCAGGAGCTATTCTCAGCTGTTAGTATAGTTAAGAGAATTGACTCTGAAGTTATACTATCTAGGATCAAATTTCAGCTGTCACTCATTGGTCATCAAGTGTTGGCAAGGTAGTTAACCTCTCTGTACTTCCTCTTTGGTAAGTTGTAGATAACAGATTGGACTTTATATCTCATGGGATTGATGTGAAGATTGACTGTGTTAATATATATAAAGTAGATAGAACAGTGTCTGGTACATAGTGAGTATTATTATTATTACCTGTATGAATTTGTTTACTTTTTGAATCAACCAAACAAGACAGTTATTATTCTCACCATATAAGCCACTTTGAACAAAAGGCAGGATAGTAAAAGGCCTAAAAGCAACTTTTCACTCTTTATCACTTGTTTGATTATCTTTTTTGCAAAATACTTAATCTCTTTTTCTGATATGTTTTAATTATAAAATGGGTATAACAACAATAATATCCCTCCTTGGGGATAACGCATGTTTGTGTATTGGAGGGAAGTTGGGGTGAAAGGGAGGTAGTTTGGTGAGAAAGTGCTTAAAGGAGCCCAAGAAGCCCCAGATCCTTAATGTATGTATATATAAACCTCCGCAGATAAAATTTTAAATGATAAACAATCAACATAAAATAGACAAATGACATGGAAAAAATGATTTGACCAGTACACTTCAAAAATAAATAAGCTCAATATTAAAAAATGCAATTTAAAATGAGATGCCGTCTGGTGATTATCACATTGGAACAGACCTTGAACGTGTTCTGCCAGTGCAGATGAACTGTGGTGGGAACGTCTTTTCTTACACTGCTGGCAGGGGAGAGGGAGGTGGGAAAGGGAGTATAAACTGAGGCAATTCTTCAGCAGGACAAGTTTGTAATATGGATCAAGAAACTTAGATCACAATAGCCAAAAAAGTCCATCAACAAATGGATAAATAAATTTTGGCAAAGTCATACAAAGGAATAACATTCAACAACAAAAAGGACCAAATTACCAAATATGTATCTCAAATATAGCATGATATATTTTATATATATCAACCTGGATCACTCAAAAACATATTGAGCGAAGGAAGCCAGAAGGAGTCATACATCTTGTGTGATTCAATTTATATGAAGTTCGGTGCAGGCAACTAAAAGCTATGGTGTCAAAAAATGAAAACAGCCGTTTACTCTGGCAGGTTTGCGGGGAATGCGCAAAGCCGAGGGAAGAAGGGGAACTGACTGGAAAGGACAAGGGAATATTCTAAGGTCATGAAATATTCCATATTTTACATAGATACTATTAAATTCTCCATTTTATAAATGAGGAAACTGGTGGTGGTTGCATGGGAATATCTATTTCTCCAATCTCTTTGAATTGTACACTTAATATCTGGGCATTTTGTTGCATGTACATTTAGCTCAGTTTTAAAGGAAGGAGGCAAGCATCTTAGATGCATACAGTTTGTCTCAGCAATTTCAATATGTATTGGGAATGTATCCTAAGTGTTAAAAGATGTATATACTAAGAATTAATGAGTTTAACAAGCTTATATTTCTGTCTTCATCTATTCAGGCTGCTATAACAAAATACCATAAACTAAGTGGCTTATAAACAACAGAAATTCATTTTTGTCAGTTTTGGAGGATAGGAAATCCAAGATCAAGGCAATGGCAGATGTGGTGTCTGGAGAGGGCCTGTTCCTAATAGATGGCACCTTCTGGCTATGTCCTTACATGATGAAAGGAGCAATGCAGCTGTCTGGGGCCTCTTTTATACGGAGGCTAATCCCATACATAAGGGCTCTGCCTCACGATCTAATCACCTCCCAAAGGTCCCACCTCCTGATACTATCATCTTGGTTATTAGATTTCAACATACGAAAGGGGGGGCCACAAACATTCAGATCATAATAATTTCTAATAGCATATTACATGATAAACTACTTGGTCAAGCCAGGAAACTTGAGATTACCCTTCTCTCATTTCTAGACATACATTTCATGATATCCTAAAACAATTTAGCTCAAATGACAAAATAATGGCCTAAAGATTTTTGGTTTATTTCTTTTCTAGCTAATTGCTTTAGAATATCTCTGACACTTCAACAGCTTTTTTCTTTTCTAAAGTACTTTAAGGCTCTTTGACAGAACACAGACCTTGTAGAATATATAAAGTTAAATGGCTTAGCATCTTCAAAAGTAAAATGGCCAATGAAACTACACTATATTATAATGGTTGATACATGTTCTAAATTAGCCCAAACTCAGTCTTATGAGACTGACCTAGAAATATAAATGACATGGGAGATTATAATAGAACTAAAAATCATCTTATGAACTCCAAGGTCATCCCCCGGGTTTCAGAATTAAAAATTGAAATACAGAATATGCTTATTAGAAAACTGAAAGTAACATCATTTTGTGAACTCAAGTGACCTGCCTTCTCTATGCATCTGATATTTTTGCTTCCCAAAACAGATTGCTACTAACCAGTATAGTTTGTGTACATTGGGCTGAGTGTGTGCTGAGTCACCATCCAGGCACCTGAGCTCCCAGGAGGTTACCACCTGGGGAGCTGCTTCCTGTTTGGGCATCACATCAGAAAGCTGCAGTAGCAACTGGAACACGTGAGTCAATTGCATAGTTTATGAGTATACACAGATGGCTGCCATTTTTCTGAAAGTCTTTCTGCACTTCTCATGCAGCCACTTCTGTATTATCCAGTACCCTCCCATGAAGGAATGGGATAAACTAGGTGTGATGGTTAATTTTAGGTGACAACTTGACTGGATTAAAGAATACCTGGAGAATGGTAAAACATTACTTTTGAGAGTGTCTATAAGGGTGTGTCTAGAAGAGATTGGTGTGTGAGTCACTGGACTCAGTGGGGAAGATCTGCCCTAAATGTGGGTGGACACCATCCATTATGCTCAAGGCCCAGATGGAACAGAAAAGGAGACAAAAGGTTTTCCTCTCTCTTCTGAAACTAGGACACTCTCCTCTTTCTGCCTTTGGACAGCAGAACTCCAGGCTCTTTGGCTTTGGGACTTTGGGACTTACACAAACAGTCCTCTGGGTTCTCAGACCTTTGGCCTCAGACTGAGAGTTACGCTATTGGCCTTGCTGGTTCTGAGGCCTTCAGACTCAAACTGAGCCATGCTACAGGTATCCTGTGGTCTCTAGCTTGTAGGCAGCCTGTTGTGGGCCTTCTCAGCCTCCATAGTCATCACCATTAGACAATTCTCCTAATAAATTTCCTCTTTTCTGTCTGTCTGTCTATCTTTCTATATATCTACCTACTTGCCTATCTACCTATCTACCCGTCCATCCTATTGGTTCAATCTCTCTGGAGAACCCTGACTAATATACTAGGTAAATTTGGAAAACATAAAAGATTGTTATCATCCAATTGATTTAATATACTTTTCACTTCAGCCTTCTATAACAATAAAACATGTCTAATTACATCATTATCCACCAGGTGACAGGCTTCAAAGACTTTACTGCTGAAAAAATAAAATGAAAAGCATGAACTACCTTCAAAAGAGTACATAAAGACAAATAAATATAAAAATGAGTTCAATTATTTTATACATATTTTATGCATCTATTAGCAAAACAAGGCACGACTTTTAACCTCATGGCATGTTTAACAATGTAACTGTTACTTTTGAAAATATGTGCTTAGTAATTTTCTATCTATATGGGTAGAAATATTTTCCCAAAGAGAAGATAATATCAATTTTTAATACATAAGAAAAATGTGTAGAAAAATAGCTTGTCTTAAATAAAAGTTTATAAACATACCATAATGTCTTTAGTGCTTAATATTTTTAATGCTTAATATTTTCAAAGCTTTTCTTAATGGTTTTCCCAGTTTATAAAAGTTTTGTTTTATATTTTTTTACTAACATTTGATCTTATTAGGAAAAAAAAACTCAAGTGTACCATAAAATATGTATATAATGTAAGAATATGTAGAAGAATGTATATTTTTTATGTATGTTTTTCTTAAAACTCAGAAAGCATTGGTTTAATACCCAAGACCTAGTTTTTTGCTTTAGACCTTGAGTCATTTTTCTAGTGCTAATATTAAGTATTAGTATTAAGGGACCAAAAAATAATTCCAAAAAAATACTATCTAAATTTTCTCCATTATGCCCATAAATCATATTTATAGTCCTTGAATAATTAGTTTATTAATTTATTTTAGAAATGTACTTTTAAAAAATAATGAAAATTTCCTTTTTCATATATTCAGGGGAGAAGAAAATTCCCATTTTCTTCATCGAATGAAAATTTATGCAGAACATTAAACACACACACACATACACAAAACCTGTAAATGCAGAGATAAGCATGTTTTTCCCCACTTGCTATCCTTAGGTGGGAGCCCTTTCTCCTGAAATATTTCCATAACATCTTAGGGCTTTTTACAGAACTGTTAGAAGACAACTTTTATAGATACAGTTGTTTGGTTTTCACTCACTTCTAGTATCAGCAAATATAAATGGTCCATATCTACTTAAATTATTTAAGCCATGTAATGTACCTTGAAATATATTTCCTATTTGCATTTAGTTGTTAGTAATACAAATGTCATTTTAATTCTGATTTGTAGCCAGAGGAAAAAAATAAAACAATGTACTTTCTAGAAATAATTTACAAAACATTTAAAATCTTTAAGGATATTGGTTTATTCCTGTGAAATACAGCAAAGAACATGTTCCCAGTGGTGGCTCTGGTTTGCTGGTCTATTTTGGCTATCATGGTGCCTATAATTCCTTATGGCTCCATGTGTTTGGGTAACTATGTGAAAAGGGAGGTTTCGGCACCAATCTTGTAGTTTTCACTTCTGCCAACCTCCTGCATTTACTCCATGATTGCTCACTGCTCAGATTAAGCCCACTGGTCCCATCTTATAGACTCAAAGGCAAATAGCTGTCAATGAGGGTGGTCTGTGAGCCAGAAAGATACCTGCCTTTCCAACAAAGGTGCTACTGGCCTTTTCTTACTTGCTGTTGGGTGGGTGCCAGTCTAGATTCCTTTGAATGATCTCCCTGAAAGTGATATAATATCTGAATTCCTAAAATTCTGAGAAAAAGAAATTAAACCCAAATTTTCTCAATTATGTAAATAAGTACACAGTATGGAAATTTTCACTAGCATGTTACTTTTGTTATTATCTTTTTATTAGTTTTCTAGTATAAAAATTTAGAAAACTTTATATCTTCTGGAGTCTACAAATCTGTTTTTCCTTGCATTTACCATTTTAGGGAGGCCATGAACACAGGGTTAGGACTGACCTGATAAGTCACTTTATGACAACATCCCGTCATCTACCGCAGACCTTCTCAGAAGGAGAAAATTGATAAATGGCCATCCTTGGCCAAAGAGGAGTAAAGAGGTTTAGTAGCAATGGCTACTGACCTACTTCTCTTCCATTTTTTATTGAAATACCACTATTCTAATACTCTAAGTTTTATTGGGAAAGGAGGTTAAATTATATTAAAAATATTTTGCCCTCTATCAAGGTAAGTTTTTCATTCTTTCATGCATTAAGATGATAATTTATGCCATACATTTCCAATGGATGACTCATTCTTGAATTCCTAAAATAAACTCTAGTTAGTGACAATGTGTTTAACTTTTGTTATAGTCCTAGATTCGATTTCTTAAAATTTCACTTTGAAGTCTTTAAATATACATACTCGTTCTCTTAAATTTTATCACTGGGATTATGCTAACTTTATAAAGTTAATTGGGAAGGCTTTCTTTATTCTCTATGTTCTGGAAAACTCTATACAGTGAAGAAATTATTGATACTTTGAACTTTTTATTGGACTTATTTGGGTCCAATAAATTCATATAAATTTCTATAAATTTTTAGTCTAGATATCAGTCAGCTGACATTTCTAACTTTTCCACAGTGAATTTATTTCTAGATTTTAAAGTAGAAGAACAGAAAGAGGCAAAAACTAACAGAGCTGAGTGTTTCTTCCTTTTCAATTCATATGTGTATTCTTCTTCCTTTTCTTTTTTTTTTTTTTCTTAATTAACCTTCCCTAAAATTTATCTATTTTATGGGCTCTTTCAAAGAACTAGATGATGGAGTTATCAAAATACTAATTTTCTCTATTTTATTTCTTAATTTCAGCTTTCGTTTCTATAGATATGTTCTGCTTTCCTTAGATTTATTTTTTTTCTCTCTTCTAGATTCTTGATGTGAATCCTTAGGTTATTTTTTTTTCAAATTTTTCTTATTTATGATTGAGCATTTGAAACTGATTTTCTTTTAAGTGCAGGTTAGTTCATTTTATGTATTTTGATCCTCATTTCTTTCTAGGTAATTTATAGCCACAGTTTTTACTTCCTCAATAATTTGAGTATTTAGAAGATATCCATAGTCTAAGTCACTTATTTATTTGCTTATTGTTTTTAAATTTCCAATTTTATCACATTTTTCAGGGACTTAGAGATGAATGTGAAAAGTCACTTGAAAATGGAGATGGAGTAGGAACTACCATCTAATTAAATAATACAAAATAATGTAAAAATAATGTAATTCTGAACAATTTCATTTTTAATAAGAAGATGGTTCATCAAATGGAACATTGCCATTAAAAACTCAAACATAAGATTGCAAGTATATATTCTGTCATTAACAGGAAAATAGTGATCAGTGTATTATATCATTGAGTGAAAATTAAAACTATCACAAAAGTAGTATCAGAGGACACTTATACAGTATGTAAAAGGACAAATAATGTCTGTTGGTGTGCCAACAATAATGACATAAGCCCTATTACAAGGCAAAGGACATGGTTCTATTAGGGCCCACCTACTATGCCTTCACTATACAGAACCTACTGTAATTTTACCTTCTCCTACATGAGATCCATTGTTACACTCACCAATTAGCACTAAAGCCTTAAACAGATGCAAAGTCCATCATTTAGTTCATCTGGACATTTAAGTGCAAAGAATAATGAAAAGAACTGGGGTTCAGAAAAAACTTAATGATCTGACAATACAACTCAATTCTAATTATATTCTAATAAGGCTAAATATAAAGCTTAGGCCTTTATTATACTGAATGATGTTGCAAATTATAGTTTTTTCCTTCACCATCTCTTAACTATATTATTATGATTGTCAATTCCAAAACAATAAAAGGATATTTCTCATTAGAAGATATACTAGTCAATTTTCAGATATACTCCATTCAACCTTACCCATTGATGTGTACATCTTCAGGCAAATTCATTTCTCTGTCTCAATATAACACAGAAGCTAAAAAGACTGCTTGGCTGATCAAATGCAACATTCTAAGTCAAGCGCTTACAAGTTCATTATAAAAATTAAGTTTCAGTTAACTGTATCTAGATGCTCTCAGAATTAGAAAGACTTATCATTTATGGATACTTTTCATTTTAAATACATTAATTATACAGAATTTCAAACTGCCCAAATTCAGCATAATAATTCATATAATAGAATTTGAATACTTGCTCTAATTAATATTCTTTCTGCAGCATTTTGTACAGGCATCCTCCCAATGATGTGAGACAATGTTGCCCAGCTCTAATAGGCATTAAATATTGAGGCAATGTGCAGGAAACAAGGATGGATTCTTAGGAGTTCCAAGAAAAGAAGACAATTTTGTGATCTAGTAAATGGAACTGAAAAGCACAAAGAGAAAAAGAGACCTTCAAAGAAGATAAGTAATTTAAACTCACAGTTTATGTTAATACTTACACAGATACCATTACAATGTAGATATTGATACCAGTTAAAAATTTTAATCACCAAACAGTTAAATATCTTGAACTGGTAAGTATTTATTTTACTTTAAGCTGATTATAATAGCTCTGTTCTCTTTGGTTAGATATCAGTTTAGGCATCACATGCGATAAAACTTTGACCAGTGAGATCTGCAGTTATCTGTTGGAAGAATCCTAAGAGGATTTTCTTCAATCTTAAAAGGGGAAATAAAGTACATTAGGATCATTTTGCTGTGAAATTGTCACTTGTTGGTGATGCCTGGAATTGCAACCCTGGCAATTATTGGAACCCTGAAGGGAGCCACCTAAGAACTAAGAGAAATGGACACAGAATCATGACATCCCAAGCCATTGAGTTGACCACACCTGAACCTGCCCTCCTCTGTGAATCCAGAAGTGTGTCTGTTATGTGAGATAATAAACATCCTTAAGCCAATTAAAATTTTTCTTTTAATCTTTTTTTCCTGTGAAAGAAAATCAGCATAATATACAGGGTAGCAGTGGTAGAAAAACATGGGGTTGAATTATCACAATTTCAGAGTCTCAGGACAATGGGAACGGTTTAGCTGGGTGGTTCCACCTCAGGAGATGTCATGAGGTTGCCGTCAAGCTCTCTGGCAGGGCAGTAGAATCCAAAGTCTCAACTGAGGATAGAGGTTTGGCTTCCAAGCTCACTCACACAGCTTTAGGCAGGAGGCTTTAGTTCCTCACCACATGGACATCTTCACAGGACTGCCCAAGACAGGACTTCTCTGAAGCAAATGATCCAAGAGAAAGAGTGCGTGTGTGAGAGGGAGCATGCGCTCAGGATGCGAGATGCAGTCGTTTCTTAACCTAATCTTGGAAGTGACAAACCATCACATTCGCTGTATTCTACTTGTTAAAAACAAGTTACTAAACCCCGAATATACTCAAGGGGAGGGAAATTAACCTCCACTCTAAAGGGAGGAGTATCAAAAAAATTTTATGTACACATGTTTTAGAACCATCTGGGCTTTATTTTTAAGATAAAGAGATGTGAAAATATTTAAATGCTGCTAGGAAATACCCAGTAGAGATAAAGTGAAGGATGCATCTGTTATTGGCATCTATTTTCTCAAGGTATTAAAGAATCAAATCATTTACTAAAGGTGTTTTAATAGGTGGTAGGTTTGGAGGTACAAGTACGATGGAAAGAAATGGACAATTAGGAAATTGATAGAGTACTAACTCTGGAGATATAGATAAAAATGTGTTAAAAGTTACAAAAGAATTATTACATAGATAATTCTATCTAGTTCTGTATGAATACTTTGATGAAATGGATATGTTTTTATGAAAATAAAGCTTATCATATTTCCCCACAGAGAAATTAGAAACCTTAATTTCAACAGCAATGGAATTTTTTAAAAAGTTTTCCAGGAATAAATCTCTCCCCACTTCTCTCTCTCTCTCACACACACCACTGCATACAAATGGTTTGACTGAAGTATTCTTCCAAACTTTTATGAAACCGTAAAGTTTACCTGATACACAAACTCTTTCAGAGCTTACAACAATGAAGAAAAAATTAATTTATTTTAAAGAATTATTTCCCTTGCACAAATAAGATAATTCAGTTATTTAAAAATGGAAACAGATATTTATTTTGTGACTTCTCTGAGACTTTCGCTTGTGTATCTTCCCCAGGAAGGGTTTAACAACTTATTCAATGACAGGACCTTTTGTTCGGAGAGCATTGATTATTTCCTAGAATAATGTGAGAAACATTGCTATATCAGATGAGACCTCACAGTAAATAAGAATATTTAAACCTACTATTAAAAGAATACAACTAACAAAAGTAAGTATTTTCTAGAAAATCAAAAATGGCTTAATATTAGGAAACACACTAATATCATTTAACACACCAAATTGATCAAAGGTGGTAGTGGGGGAGTATTGGTGGTCTTGATAGATATCAAAAAGCAACTTGATATAATTCAACACCACTGCTGTCAAGAACTGCCTTTGCATAATAAAAGTATTAATTTCAAAGCAATAGCCTACTTTACAATAAATGGTTAAAAAATAATTAGAAGACACCTGAAAGTCAGAAGCAAGACAATTGTAAATGGAAGAAGGATCCGTCTTCCAATTACCTTACCCATTCCCAGAAGAGACCTGCTTTAGAATTAGATCTAGCCCAAATTACAGAAAATCTGTCATTTCACTCTTTTGGCAGTACTTTGCATTGCTAATAGTGGAGAAACTGGAAGACGGCCCTTTAGTGAAATTAACTTCTTAATGAATATACAGTTTTTGGAACATGCAGAATTATGCATGTAGCCCAAATTCTTCGACCAAAAAAAGAAAAAAAAGAAAAACAAAACAAAAAAATCCCCACATATATTTGAAGTCTTTTCCTGTTTGTGGAGAGTGGCAATTATGTGACAATTTTTGAGTGCACTAAAGTGAACAGTAACAGGGAGTATGAGATGAGCTCTCTATAGAGTAAAAGGCACAGCAACTTGGTAAGGGACAGCAAGCTAGAGAGAGTAAGATGACCTGGGAGACAGCCCATGTGGGGCATTGCAGAGTCAGATCTGTATTTACTGTAAACTGCCTTCCTTCTGCTGTCTTGTCTACTACACACCAGCATTGCGTTATTACTAGTTCAGCATATGGAGGAGGGAGGATAGTCACAAAACCAGAGACCATGAGGATGTATTTAGAGTATATCAGGTCTAATTTAGAATGAGAAATTTAGAAATTAGATGAAATAGCCATGAGAATGTAAGTCCCAGAATCCTTGGAAACTGCAGCAGGAGTTGGAATTCTCACAAAACTTGGGATGGGAATCTTAGGTTTTCAATTTGGAAATTAAAGAAAATGGTAATCTGAAGATATAGGGCTTCATAACGGTACCCACTATCACCAAGATTATTTAACTCTGCCTTTACAGTTTTTATTCAATGCAATCATACAAAGAAAAGAAATGCAACATATGAATATTACAAGAGAAAAGGCAAAAATATCATTATTTGCCAAAGATTGGGTTGTATACATGGAAAACCCAGAGAATTAATGAGAGAATTTGGTGGCATGGTTAATATGAAAAATATCAGTGTTTTCTTCCACTAACAATAACCGGTTGGGAAGTTTGATGATACAAAGATGCCATTTATAGCAACCAGAATAGGTTTGCTATATTTAGCAGATAAAAATCTGGGATGCCCAGTTACATTTAAATTGCAGATACACAATGAATAATGTGTTTAGTGTAAGTATGCCCCACGTAATTTTTGGGACGTGCCTATACTAAACACATTATCTGAAATTTAAATAAACCTGGGCATTCCGTATCTTATTTAGCCACCCTCAACCAGAAGCATAAAAGGTCCCTTAAAAAGCCGGGTGCAGGTCCCAGAGCTGATTATACTTCTCCTGTATACTTCACTAGCTCCACCGTTCAACAGTGATTTTCATCACAGTCTGTACTTTAAACTTTTAAAGTCCTTTTAAAATTGCAGCTCAATTGTGGCATGTATCTTTTAGTAATAAATACATTTTAATTTTGTGTGAAAAATGGGTTTCCATATTTTTGGCATAGTGAGGCCTTTTCACATCTGGCTGAATTTCCCAGGCCTCCCATTTCACATGGTGGAAGGTTACACGCATCCTCAGCAACAGGCTCCTTCCTTCCCGTCCTCCAACAAATACCCACCTGCTTCATCCACACAGCCTGGGCTGCTGGCTGCGCCTGCTCCTCTGCAAATCCCGTCTGCTGCTCACATTAGCAGCACGTTCCGCTCTCCCATACGCACTCAGGGCCCTCGGGGGTGCTCAGGCCACTCTTTGGAGAAATCCATTGCAGTGCATTAAACATTGACTACGGCACAGGAGGAGGAACCAGCTGTCACACAGGAACATGCCACAATCTGAGTTTGCAAAGTTTTTTTTTTTTTTTTTTTTAAAAAAGGGCAGAGTTGGCACTGGCTGATGAGCCACATTTCCCTGAAGGGTGCTGCGTTCTTGGGAGGCAGCCATTCCAGTATTTCAAAGATTAAGTTATAACTGAACAATGTATGAGGATGTATAAAAAGTAATTTACCATTTTATAATTACTTTTAATTAACCATTTTATAATTACTTCTTCCATGGTAATGCCTCCGGGCCTGATTGTGAAAACAATTACAGGCTATGAATTTGCATTCCAGTAATAGGCCTTAACATAAACGCCATAAATGTAGCTATTTCTTGGTACTTATTTGGCATATCATGAAATCACAGCTCTAACTATATATTATTCACCCTCAGCCTTCTTCCAAATTGGAAGGAAAAAGAAAGGGCGAATATGTCTTTTTTTTAGAAAAAATGTTTGAAATAATTACAAGTTATTTTATTCTATAGTCACTTAAATGTTCCAAGGCTATCTACTTATTAAAACAAAAGGTCTCTTCTTGGCCTTCAAGGTGTTCTCCCGACCCCGCCCTTTCCCAGTGACACTTGGTTCTCACCAGTATGAATGACATATCATGCAAAAAATGTGTGTTTAAAAACTACAGGATGGTCTTTTGCCTTCTTTTGTAACTGATGATTAACAACATATTATTATCAATTAGATCCATTGCACTTCTTGAAATAAACACAATATATTTTTAAATGTCAAAACAGAGACCAGTAGAATTACCCAAGGATTCACAATATAAACCTGCTTAAAAGAGATAAAAACAAGGAAGCAGAATGTCCTTCATTGCTTTGAGTCTGGCTTTTTCTTTCTCATTAGCTTCAGGGCAGATCATGATCCAATACTTACTTTCACACCTGCGTTAGGAAAATTAACTGAAGGTTGGATGACCTTTGCCTGGATGTGCTGGCCACCAGCTAGCACATTATGGTTTCTTGGAAGAGACTAATGAGAAAATTATTAATAACTAAGGGAAGTTTATTGTTCTCTATTAGCCAGACACTGATGTAGCTGCCCTGACCTAAAGTCAAAATAAATATAACAGAAAAGAGCCAGGTGTTTTGGTCAGGCAAGCCCGTCCTTGAAGACGTCCTCTGTAGCCTAGTCCTTACTCCATTGCACTTTGCTCTTACCAAGAGTTAAGTAAAGGAGGAGTCATCACGTACAAAATGCCTACATTTTTAAATCACTCTCAATGCCATTACTCATATATTACTAAATGTTCTTATTATAAATTCCTCTAGTGCTGAAGGAATGGAAAAAGTGTGACTCTAATTTTAACGCCAAAAAAAAAAAAAAAAAAAAAGAATATCATTTGTGCTTTCCTTACTTTTCTTAGGTTCTAGGAAACTTCAGAGCTCAATATTTTTCAGCAAATGGAACTTGTTTGGGGTAGAAATTCTACCACTCCTTTTTAACTTTAGATTTTGCCTTTTAGTTGCATTCATAGGTGTTGTTCTCTCACCATATCTGAGCAATTGGGGATCCCTTTTGGGATGAATGGATAAGATTGCTTAAGTAGAAACTTAAACATAATTATTTCATGTGATGTTTCATGTCTTTTCAACTTCACCTGAGTTCCAGTGGGCCATTGGGATAACCTGCTGTTTGCCTGCCTGCCTTCTGATTTTCTTCATGGAAATCCCATAACCATGCACATCCTCAGTCTCATTCCACATTCATCCTTCCCCTAACCTTTGAAGCTCAGCCTTTACCTGCTCTTCAGCCGTTGAGACTTTAGTGACTGTTTCAACCCCGACTGATTTTCTAAACACTAAAGTTCTTCGTATAGATGCTTCTAGGCTCTTTGATTTTTTTTTCTTTTAAGTCAGTGTTAAGCTTCGTCTCTTTAAAGAGCTTTATGAAATCAATATCCAAGTTCTTGCATGTAATTAAAGGCTTGAGAAATTTTTGTTGTTGACAAGTTTTAATCATTTGAAAAATGTAACTTTCTTCAGCTTGAATGTCACCAGTAACATTATGTCTGGGCTAATCACACAAAACTAATTCAATTAAACTACATCTGGTGTTTTTCTTAGATTTTATTTACCAGATGTTTGACCAAAGCACCTGACTCTCTCCTTCTTATAATTGTTTTGACTTTAGGTCAACACGGCTGCCTGTGTTTCCAACTATCAGAGAACAATATTATTCTCATATTTATTAGTAACCTACTTAATCTCTTCCAAAGACCCATAATATGCTAGCTAGTGTACAAAATACGAAGACAAGGTTCACACACTCTTCAGTTAATTTCTCTAATAAAGGTGAAAAAGTAACTATTGTCTCCTAAACCACACTGAAGTCAATGAGCAAGAGAAAGCTAAACTCAAAGCAATTAAGAACATTCTGTTTCTTTATTCTTTTCCTGTTTTTAACTTTTTCTCTTATTACTGTGAATCCTTTAAAGAGTCTACTGGTGTCCAATCTAAACCTTTTTAAAAATTGATTGTTTTATTTCAAGCAGCACAATTGCTCTGGTTGATAATATTGTGATATTTTAATTAACTGCTACAAAAGAATGCAAAACAGCACATCAAAAAAAGTAATAGTAAAGATATACATGTATTAGGAACACCATAAATGCTTGTTGATTACTAAATAAGGCTGAATTCATACAGGATGCAATTGTAAAGTTCTGTGATCATCTGGGATAAACAGATCAATATCAAACAACAGAAACAATTCTGTCAAAACCAATAGGTGAACATCACAGGATAAATAGTTGAAAAAGAAAAGGGCCATTGATTTATCTAAAAAAGGCAAAAAGAAAAAAGAAAGAAAAAGAAAGGAAAAATCATCATGCAACAAAATAGCCCATTTAGCTTATTCCTAGAAGCTGCAAGAAAAAGAAAGTGAGAATTTGAAAATCAATTTTTGTTCAAGTATAACATGCACTGGAATGACTTGTAGATTATTATGTGGGGTATGCAAATTAAATTCAAAAGCTATAAATCAGTTAGCTGGGACTTGGAAAGTATTGACTATTCAAGAAAGATGGAAATGTTAAAGGAGTGATCTCTCTATGCAAACTGGTTGCAATTTTCTGCAGGTTGGGACATACCAGTTCAGGGAGATTAGTATTGAGTTTTCTGTGCTGCAGGGAAGAAAGCAAAGCCCCCCTGGAAGCACTTGCGTTAGGGCAGTAGTGAAATTTACCAAAGATTCTAAAGTAAGAGGTGTCTGATTCTGTCAAATCATTGACATCATAGAGAAAAAAACTGTAAAAATACACATAGGAACAATGGGGTTTTTTTGCAAAATTGCCTATTTAAGACTTCCATTGTAATTCATCTGTGATTTACTATTATTTGCATATAGAATTTTCCCTATCTAAAAGTGACAAAATGTTCATTGTTTAAAAAACCCAAAGTTTTTAAAAAAACATAAAGTAAAATCCATGTATAATTCGTTCTCCCAGAAAAATAACTATAATATTTTGTCATAAATCCTCCACTAATTATTTTTCTATACACAACACAAATAGAAAAATTTTAAACTGAACTATACTGTATATAATGTTTATTTAATTTTTACCTAAATAATAGAATAGTGTGAATACTCTTTGTGGTAGTCAGGATAATACTCCCTCTCCCCAAGATATTCATATCCTAATTCCTGAAACCTATGGATGTGTGAGTTACATAGCAAAAAGAAATTGAGGTTGCAAATGAAATTAAACTTGCTAATCAGTTGACTTTGAGATGAGGAGATTATCCTGGATAATGTAGGTGAACCCAATGTAATCACAAGGGTCTTTAGAAGTGGAAGAAGGCAAAAGAGACAAAACCAGTAAGATGGCAGCCTGAGAAAGACTAGACCAGCTGTTGCTGGCTTTGAATATGGAGGAAAAAGGCCACATACCAAGGAATGTAGATGGCCTCTAAAAGTGGGAAAAGGAAAAGACACAGATTCTCCCCTAGAGTCCCCAGAAAGGACACGCCCCTGCTGACATTGATTTTATCCCATTGAGACCTTTATTGGACTTCTGACTTCTAGAAATATAATAAATTTCTGTTGTTTTGCAGTACTACATTCGTGGTAATTTTTTTTACAGGAGCAATAGAAAACAAATATAGTCATATACATGGATGCCTATCGTTTTGATACCTCATACTGTTTTATTTTTAGATGAATCATAATTTATGTAACTAATCCAAGAGCTGACAAAGTTTTTTTAAAGGGCCAGATAGTAAATATTTTTGGCTCTGCTTGCTATATTATCTGTATTGTCAACTACTCAACTCTACCACTGTAGCACAAAAGCAGCCATAGAAAATATGTAAACAAATGGGCTTGGTTGTGTTCCAAAAAAATGTATTTATAAAACAGGCATCAATTTGCTGACCCCTGAACTAATCCCTTGTTGATGGCTGTTTAATTATTTCCAAGTACACAATTTGCTTTTATAATTTTCAGATTAATATACAGCAAAAGAAAAACAGTATGAAATGGTATTTCTAGCTCTGACATATTTTCTTGAATATTAATCTTTAAACTTTGTTTTCAAATTTAGAACAAATTAAAAGTACCTATTTGCCTTCTTTTCAAATGCAAAAGTTTGAATGTAAAATGTTAAACGTTGGATTTTTCTTAACCAAGCATGGTTCCATTCTTAAAAAAAAAAAAAGGATCTTTAATGCCAAAAAAAAAAAAAAATTCAGAGTCTCAAGCAGAGATGGCAAAAATGTCATTGATTCATACAGCCACTTTTAATTAAATGGGGTTTTTTAATTGTGTAATATACCTGGTAAAAGGCAGCCAAGGCAAAGAGAGGAAATAAAGGGCGATTTCCAAAGCGAACTTCTCACTGCTCCATCCCACACGATTTCCCAGGTCACTCATGCCTGAAGGGTAAGAAGCAGAGAAAAATCTAAGACTTTGGCTTTTCCAGTGCATAAAAGCATAGTTGTCTGTGTTTTGGAGGATTTTCAGGATTTATAAGGCCAATAAAAGAGAAAGAGAATGATAAGTAAATTAACCACAGAGATTAGGATAAACTAAGAGTTTGTGCATGTGTGTGGACGGGTAAATGTTGACATATTTAGAAATAAAACAAATGACTCTCTGATTATACCCTCCACAAAACCAACAGGAAGTGAAGAACTGCTGATGAGTGGGTTTGACAAATGTGTCTCTTCCTCTTTCTGATGTGGTATTGGCATCACAGACTCATGGACACTCATCTCCTGACTAATGTACTGACCCAACTGAAGGAAAGATGCAGGTGGCAGAGAGAATCAGAGCAACGGATATTGTGTTATTCGCATCCATGATTTCCCAAAGAAGAATTCAACAGACTTGCTGTGTGCTTCAAAAGCCGATATTTCATTTTAGCTGCTGCAAATTCATCATCCTACATTTTCATTGAAAGTTTCCTTGTTCTTGGTGCTGATTAAATCAGAGTGCATTATGTGCTTTTCACTAGTGATTTCCTATTTTGTCTACAGACACTCTTATCTTTTCCTTCTACACTCCTTTACAAATATTCTCTACCACTTTCATAACTGAACTCAGAAAAATAAAATGAACAAACAAACAAAAACCATGAAGCACTCTAGACCTTTTGGGGGCTTCTAGATATGAGAAGTAAGATATAGAGTAGAATCTACCAGACAAATAGTTATACTTAATTTACACTTTACTAAGTGATTTCTGTGTATTTTGGTTAACTTTACTAAAAATGGAACTCAATAAGAAAAGATAAATTTTGACCTCTGGGTAAACATTAGCCATTCACTGATATCATACTATTTCTCCAAATACACAGAAATTTTGGCAAAAATATGTACTTTACAAACAATAAATAGAAACACAAGAAGAAACCCAGAGTGCTAAGAAGAACTTGAACTTCCAGGTCACAGGCAAGAGCAAGACCTAGGATTTTAACCTCCACCCAGAGCAGAGTCAGCACATAGCACGTGGCTTTCGCCATCTGTCCTCACTAGGACCTTGCTGGAAGCCAAGGTCTGGGAGCACTCTGCTTGCCTGAAAAATGCAACCTACATATCTCCCCTGCCAGTTCCTGGTTCTTTTTCTTTTCTTTTTTTATCTAGAGGTATGTTTATTTACTTTTTTAGCTGACAGATAAAAAATTTTATTTTTTTAACAACATGTTTTGATACATGTATACATTGTGGAATGATTCCAGTCCCTGTTTCTTGACAGAAGCCAGCTCCTTGCTCCAGGCTATTGGAGAAAGCTGACTCACCACTGGAAAATCAGAATTCACAAGCCAGTGCTGCAGATGAGATGAATTCTGCCTGTCTATCCTGTGAGTAAACCCCAAACCAAGGTATTCACACACAAACAGGCTCAGAGTTGGGAACTGTGTAGAAGACAGAGTGACACAATCACAGAATAGCCTCTATACTGAGGCTTCCACAGCCCAGGAAATGTGTCAAATGAAAACCTCATGAAATTTAAATCCCTTGTAAAATTCGCATATGGACGTTACACATTAGCACATTACAGAACATCTGAGGAAAATTCAGTGCCAAAAAAGTCAGTTTACAGAACACAAAAATGAGAGAAGTCACATCAGAGGAATTAAATTTACTGATTAAATCTGCATTTTATAATGTAAAACCATTTAACGTGTTCAAAGAAATTAAAGAAATAATAGAATCCATAAAATCAAGAAGGAAAGAGTAACACACACACGCATACTTACATAGTTGTAGATTTAGTTTATACACATCCCTTTCCTCTTACCATTCTGATACTTTTCATTTGTTGTCCAGAGATGATGTTAAATGTTTGACTTTTGTTCCATTATATGTACCTCATTTATTTTTTGTTTTATTGCATCATCTGGAAATTCCAGGACATAATTTGACTAATATGAATATTTATGAAGATCATTGTTTTTTTATAATTTTAATGAGGAGGATTCCAAGATTGTATGTACCCTTGATGCTAAACTCTATATTTGGTGTTTTTCAGAAGAATGATCTTCCTCTCAAAAAAACTTTTCTTTATGGTAGGAAATATACATCTACTCCTGATTTAACAGGATACTCTTTAATAATATTGAATGCTCTTTTCAACAATAAATCATATCTTCATGTTAACTAATATTAATTAATTAAGAAATTATAAATATTAAAGTATACTTGTATTTGTGGTATAATTCCTAATTAGTTGTGTGTGTGTATGTGTGTGTGTGTTACGATACTCAGGAATGTCTGCAGCTCTTAAAAGTTTTCTTCTATAATATTATAGAAGAAATATTTGTTATGATGCCTTATTTTATATTTGTTTTGATGCCTTCTTTAAAATTGTAAGATGTTTATGTGTACATTTATGTTCCCTTTTCTATATAATCTCTTGTTTTTAATAATATGTATTGCATCATCTGTTTCCACTGCATTCTGGAAGATATTATTAAATTTTCCCTAAGTACTATGATTCCATATGCCACAGCATCAACTTTTCTTTTTAATTCTTCATATTTGGATTTTATTATATTTAATTTTTCTTGCATTATTCCCTTTTTTCATCATCTCTCATTTTTTCTGTTCTCTTCTTTTTTCAAACTGTTACCTTTTTATCTCAGATGGTTCTCTTCATATGGCTTCTAGTTCTTATTTTAAAATGTGCTCTTTTCTTGCATTTTATTGACATTTCCAACAGTGCCTGAAAATTATGTTCTGAACCTGTAATTGGTATTTTCAGAAGTGTTTTCTTGTCTTGCAACTATTGCTCCTTTAACATATTTTGCATTCATTTTTAAAAATACATTGTTTTTCTTTTTCTTCTTATTTATTCATTACATATGACCAGTAAGGCAGGATTATGTGTTTGCCAACAGAAATAAATTTAAACCTTTCTTAACATTAATGGTTGTTTCACTATGTTAAAATCAATCTCCTCCTCAGATTTAATGTTAATATCCTGATTCCTCTTCCATTTTTGAGCATTATCACAATTTAAGACATTTATCTTTGCTGTAATGCTTTATCGTCTACCCTCATTCCCTGGTTAAACAATTCTCTGAACTGGTAAATCACTAAATAATAATAATCTTAGTAGAATTCCATAGCTATCCTTCTTCAAAGATCTTCATGTCATCATCCTAACTTTAGAGCTAGCTTTCCATGTGGATACTTTATCTTGCAGGAAAAAAAATAAGTCTCTAGAAGACAGATTGGCATATAATCACAGGGAGACAAAAGCCAGGTTACTCTATTATGAGAAAAATAGGTGATGGAAAGGCATGTCAAACATGATCAAGGTCCCAGAAATTAAAAAGCCGAGGAAAAGAAATATTTGAAAGCAACAACAAAGGCAGAGAATATCTGGACTTTCATATTATCCCTAAGATTACACACAGTCTGAGAAGGACAAATTGTGATAACATTCAATCAAAAAGCCATGAGATTTCTTTGATTTTGAGAATTATAAAAAACAGAATAGGGAAGTGAAACTGAAGGAAATAGTAGACCATGAACATTTTCTGTTAGAAATTTAAGTTATACTTCCCATTAAAATCAGAGATGTATTTATTCTTAGTACCTCAATTAATTTGTCATTAATGAGACTAAATGAGTCATTGATTAAAAGAGATATCAAGGTGATAGATAGATAGATAGATAGATAGTTGATAGATACATAGATGAATAATTAATGCCAAAGTATGAATAGCGTTTCAAGGAGGAATCTGGAGACTGAAGACGTTAATTTAATTTTTTCAGAAAAAAAAAGTTCTTTGTATGCCACATTCTTCTGCCAGGAATTTATATGAATGAAACAGGAACATTTGGGACCCAAGATATCCTACCACAGCCTTTGTAGCCATGTGACTATCCTTTCCCAATACAACCAAAAACAAGTTCACTCTGGAGAGGATGACTGAGGGAAAGTTTAGAGTCAGCTAAGACTGGAGATTTTCCTGGAGAGGGGAATTAAGCAAGTGTATACAAAGGCTATCTGGAAAGTATCCAGGTATATAATATGTTCTTGTTATATTAACAATGGCTGGATACTTTGCTTGTATACCAAAGATTGAAAAATCTCTTCTCAACTCACAAAATACTGTCAACCATTATAGTTCTGGGGGTACTATAAGGCAGCTCCCGGCCTTTTAAAGTAAAACCCATCAGTCGGTGATGCACACAGAGATTATAATCAGCTTTTTGGTTTCTCAGTCTTAAGGAAAGTGAGAGATCATCAGATATCAAGGAAAGTAATTGCAGTAATTTAAATACCCAAACAAACTAGAAAAAAAAATAACCTCAGACAAAAAATATTGGGATTAGAAGAAGCTGTGCTTGTGCTCTAAAACACACCCACGCCCACATATATTGCTTGTTTTCTGAACAAAGTTCAAATGATTCCTTAGTGCTAAATTCAGATTTATATGGACTACAGACAGACCCCAGGAAGATAAAGTTTTAGACCTTAGTCCACCTCAGTGGTTTAGAGTCTATATTAAAATTCCCTGAGAAGTTTTTTAAAAACACATATCTTGGGATACTGCTCCAGGTTTTGATACAGTAGGTCTGGGGGGAGTCAGAGAATTTGCATTTATTTCTAAAATGTTCTTAGAAAAGATGATGATGAAGGTTCTTAGAAAAGATGATGATGAAGGTTCAGGGACCACACATGGAGAATCTGTGGTCTAATTCTAGCATCCCTTTTCATCCAAATATTTCCAGAAAATTAACTTAAGGAAATAATTGGACAAATGTGTATGGAGGGTGCAACTATTAAGGAAAAAAACACTTTGCAAATAGTGTGTGTATTAAAAATTGATATTTATATTTAATAGGAAGAATCTGGAAGATTATAGATTAACATGTTAAATAGCTAACATAAATGTTAATAGTGCTCTCTATAGGTTGCAAGTTGTGGTATATATGTGCATTTTTGTTTCTTTTTGCTGGTGGTTTCAAAGTTCATACATTGAACATGAAATTTCTTGTGTAACAATTTGAATACATCAAAATTTAAAAAGCCATGGCTCAACTTTTAAGCATCTTCTAAACACATTTGGAAACCAAATGTCTCAATTAAATTCACCATATCCACATATCCCCAATAAAGGAGTTCATGTGTATAAGTACATGCATGTATACATGTATGTGTTCAAACACACTCTCTCATTCATATGCATGTTAAAATTAGCTATGGATTTGAATACCAGTTGAAATTAAAATATGTAGAAGTTAGGAAAGAAGGGAGAAACCTCTAAAAAAAAGTACTTAAAACATTGTTCTTGAAAAATTCTACATTGATTTTTAACATCATTAGTGCAGACTTCCATTTTAATTGAATGATGCCAGAAGGCTAAGTTCTGAATCTTGCCTGCCTTATGCCTCATAATTTCATTCTATCTAACCACCTTGTTCTCAACAAAACTTTGTAAAATAACCCCCTTTTTTCTCTTTTTCCCCCCCTGTGAAATAGGTTTCTATATATAGTACATTCTAACTTCTTCACTATCTTTTTTTTTTTTTGACAAAAGTATCACAGATTTCAAAGCTTTGCTTTTGTTATTGAAGAGAGTAGAAGAGATATGTTGACTATAAATAAAATTTGACCTAGGGAACTCTGTTTAACTACCTTTGAGGAAAAATAAATAATGACTTAAAAAGAAAAGTCAGATCATGCCCTTTGTTTCCTTACTCCTCTAGGACTAGGGCAGGCATCATTATATACACCCAATCATATCTCAGTTAGTCAATATGAGCCAAAGGCAAGGGAGACATTATATATCAAATATTTGCAGTGTAACATTTCAATCTGGTTATTAGTTTTCTATTCCTGTGTAGAGTTATGATAATGTGAACTGACAAGAGATACATAGAAGAACATTTCAATGTTGTAGAAGAATTACCACAGACTGTCATTGACAACTAATGGAACTCAGATAGCTTAGGAAGGTTCAAAAATGCAAATACACTTAAAGTATTGTCTACAGAATGAATAATGTCTTGTGCAGACACACACATACACACATGTATATATATATATGCACTACTTTTCTGTCAATGATTATAAATATAACTGTAATAAATAAAATACAAGTTATTATAAAAGTGAATTTGTAGTTGCCTTTTACTGTATTGTATTTCCACATTCACTGAATACTGAAAGTTCACCAATTGATAAGTAGTATGCCTGTGATTTTTTTTTAGTTAAAAGGGGCTACTTTTATTTGTTAAAAAGTTAGAGTACCATCGATGTAAGTTTTGGACTTTGTTTAGTAAGAGGTATGATAAAGTGTCTGGAAACGATAGAAATAAGAATATAGAAAATAAAGAACATGGGGAAATGGGACAAGTTGCCTGAGTTTATATCATGATTTCATTATTTACAAGCTATCTGATATTAGAAAAGTTACTCTCTGTTCCTCAATTTGCTCCTTTATAAAATGGGGAAAAGTAAGGTACAGTATCTATCTCTTGGGTTTGTTGTAAGAATAAAATGAGGCCTATGTGTAAAAATCTTAGAGAATGCCTGATACCTAGTGATATAGATTAGATTATTTAGCAAATATTGTCTCTCTTCCCCAAACCATGGAAAAACTGTAACCTGTCCATTGATGCTGATCTTGGCTAAGTGACTTATTTTGGTCAATGGAATGTGGGTGGAAGTAGTGGTATGCTTGTCTGAGCTGAGGCCTCAAGGAGCACTGCCTATTTCTACTCGACCCTCTCATACTTCTGGTTCTCCCGCACGAGAAAACATGCCATAGAGTATGGCTGGCCTTAGCCTGGCCTCAGAACGGGCTTCAGAGTCACCCCAGTAAACTCACAAGCACATAAGCAAGAATAGATGCTTATTATTGTATGACTGTGTTTTGAGGTAGTTTATTCAGGGAAATAATAAACTGATAAATAAAAAAATCCTTCAAAAATTAGGTATCACTATAAACAAGTAGAGCAATCTGCCTTTTCATGAAAAGTTAGTGATAGTCATTAGGGCTCTCCATAAATATTTTATTCTCACTGCTCTTGAGAACACTGTAGGCTTACACTTTTCTGGCTAATAGAACCCACATATAACCAGGTAAACTGCCTTTGGTCAACATGAGCAAAATCAATGTGTGTCATTTTCAGGTAGAAGCTTCTGGAGAAAGTGTGTATTTTATCATGTTCTCTGTTTCTTCTTTCACGGTGGCCCACAGTGTTCCATATCACATCTCTGAATCAGTCTGGGTCTCGAAGTGAGAATAATAATGAAATAAATCAGAATCTTCAGACAGTATATGATCAACATATAACATGAGTTAGAGATAAATGTTGTTATAAGCCATGGAGATTCTGGAGTTGTTTGTTACCACAGTGTAACAGCCTATAATGACGGCTAAAAAAGTTGATATAGGTGATGCCAGCAAGAAGGTGAAATAGAAAATCCCCCAGCATTACTTCCCCCATAAAAGTACAACTAGAAACTATCCAAAGACAATAATATCACCATGAATTCACCAGAAATTGGAGAAGATATGGAGAAACCTCCTGGGACCTCATAATCAAGAGAAACTGTGACCAATAAGAGAACAATCATTTTAGACTGTGCCATTCTCTCCCCCAAACCAGCATAATGCCATTCATAGAGAATTTCCCTAGGCCCACAGCTTCCAAGTGGGAGGGAGGAAATTGGAGGTGGATATGCAATCTCTCTGTGGGTCTGGGAATCTTCATAAGAAGCTCACTCTAGTACCATTCGAAGAAAACCACTGGGAGTGCCAGGAATACTGAAACGCTTGGGATGAATTTGTGACAAAGAACAGGGGCACTGATTGCAGAAACTGGCACTCAGATCTTGGCAGCTACTCTGTATTCCAATAAGCATGCATGCCATGCTGTGGAGACTGGTTGGCACTGTAGCACTGTAAGGGGAAAAATTTGTAGGAAGGTTCAAATCTCTGGAATAATTTCCCACAAATCCCAGGTTTTATGTCCAGCCCTCCAGTGGTTGAGAACAATTAAAAAGCAATTAAGTTCTTGCTTAAGTCTTCCCCAGACTGGGAAATGACAGGAGGGCAATGATTTATTTCCAGTGCAGTGTTTTATTTCTCACTATAAGTCCTCCCTAGAATGTTAAGCAACAACAGGACAGCAATGAAGTTCTGATATTAAGTTGTAATGATCTAATACCACCAAACAACACCTGTGAAAGCTAAAAGAGGTAGCCATCTCCTCAAATGTGCAGGTACTGATGTAAATACTCAAGGATTGTGAGAACTCAGGAAAATATGGCACCACCAGAAGAAACCAACAAGGCTCTGGCAAGGAATCCAGAACAATTGAAGATCTATGAAATGTCTGGCATGAGTTCAGAATAATCTTCTTGAAGAAGTTCAGGAATCACAAGAAAATGTGGAGAATAAATTAAAGGAAATTTGGAAAACAATCCAGAAAAACAAGAAATTTGACAAAGAAATAGAACTGAGTTTTAAGAACAAAATAGAAACACGAGAAACAAAGAAAACAGTAACTCAACTGAAAAACTCATTAGAAATCTTTAACAGCAGACTTGCTCAAACAGAGGAAAGAATCAGCAAGCCTGAAGACAGAACATATGAAATTACCCAATCAGAGGAGCAAAAAGAGAAAAGAATTAGAAAGATTGAAGGACTAAGAGAATTATGGGACATTATCAAGTAAACTAACCTTTACATGATAGGAATTCTCAAAATAGATGAGAGAAAAAAAGACCTAGAAAGCATATTTTAGGAAATAATGGTTGAAATTTTTCCAAATCTAAAGAAAGATGACAGCATCCAGATATGGGTAGCTCAAAGGTCATCAGTCAAATTAAACCCATATAGGAATTCCTCAAGGCACATTATAGTCAAATTATCAAAAATAAAAGACAAAAAAAGAATGCTCAAAACAGTAGCAGAAAAAAAAATCACATTCAATAGATCCTCAATACAGCTTTCAGGAGATTTCTTAGTAAAAACCCTGTAGGCCAAGAGAGAGTCAGATGAAATATTCAAAATGCTGAAAGAAGACAATTTCAACCAGAAATGCTATACCCAGAAAAGCTATCCTTCAAACACAAAGGAGTGGAGTAATAAAGACTTTCCCAGATAAGCAAAAGCTGAGTGAATTAACACCAGATCTGTATTATAAGAAATGATAAAGGGAGTTCTTTAACCTGAAAGAAAAGTATGCTAATGTGTAGCAAGGAAATATCTGAAGGTAAAAAACTCACTGGTAAAAGAACATAGACAAGTTCAGAATACTCTAATGCTGTAATTTGATACGTAAACTACTTATATCTTAGGTATAAAGAGTAAAAGATAAAACTATTAAAGACAATTATAATTATAATAATTGGTTAAAATAGGCAATAAAAAGTTGTAAATTAAAACATTAAAAGTGAAACATGATGGGGGAATGTTGTTAAAATGTAGAATATGTTTTTGTTACTTTTTCTTTGCAATGAAAATTAAGTTATTTTCAATTTAAATAACCTATTATAGCCAGAAGAATTTTTTAATAAGCCTCATTGTAACCACAAAGTAAAAAAAGCAAAAACCTATAATAGATACACTAAAAATAAATACCATGAAATTAAAAAATAGTACTAAAGAAAATCACTTAACCACAAAAGAAGACAGGAAAAAACAATCTACAAAACAACCTGAAAACAAATAACAAAATAGCAGTAGTAAACCTTTACCTATCAATAATAATCTTGGATGTAAATGGATTATATTCTCTAATTCAAAGACATAAAGTAGTTGAATGAATAAATATAACAAGACCCAACTATATGTTGTCTATAAGAAATGCACATGAACCAAAATGACATGCACGGAATGAAAGTGAGAGGATGGAAAAAGATATTCTACAAAAAAGGAAATGAAAAAAAAAGCATGAGCAGCTACACTTACAGCAGATAAAATAGATAAATGGTAAATGGTTAAAAAAAAAGACAAAGGAAGCCATTATATAATAATAGAGAAGTCAATATAGCAAGAAGAAGTAACAATTGTAAGTACACATGCACTCCAAACTAGAGCATCAAAACATATAAAGTATACTGTAATAGACGTAAAGGGAGAGATCATCTGCAATGTAGTAGTGGGGGACTGCAACATTCCACTTTCAGCAACGAACAGATCATTTGCACTGAAAGTCAAAAAAGAGTTAAACTGCATTCTAGACCAAACAGACATTTACAGGACATTTTATGCAACAACTGCAAAACATTTTTCTCAATTGCACATTGAATATTCTTCAGTATAGACTATATGTTAGGTTACAAAACAAGTAATAAATTTTAAAAATCTGGAATCATATTAAATATCTTTTATGACCACATTGGAATAAAACTGGAAATCAATAACAGAGAAACATTGGAAACTATACAAATTCATGAAAATTAAACAGCAGGCTCCTAAACAACAAATGAATCAATAAAAAATTTAAAAGAAAATTAAAATTTCTTGAGACAAATGAAAATTAAAACAAAACAACATACCAAAATGAATGTCATACATCAAAAGCAGTTTTAAAAGAGGGAATTTTGTAGCAATAAATGGCCACCTCAAAAGAATAAAAGATCTCAAATAAAAAACCTAATGTTACACTTCAAGAAAACAGAAAAACATGAGCAAAGTAAGTCCAAAATTAGTAGAAGGAAAGAAGTAACAAAAATGAAAATAGAAATAAACAAACTAGAGATTAAAAAGTACAAAAAATCAATAAAACAGAGTTATATTTTTTGAGAAAATGAAATTGGCAAGCTATTAGCTAGACTAAGAAAAAAGAGAAAGGGTTCAAATAAATAAAATGAGAGATAGAAAAGGAGACATTAAAACTGATACCACAGAAATAGAAAGGATCATAAGAGACTATTATGAACAATAATATGCCAACAAATTCGAAAATCTGGAAGAAATTGATAAATTTCTGGACACAAACAACATATCAAGATTAAATTATGAAGAAATAGAAGACCTGAACAAACCAATAATGAGTAATAAGATTGAACCAGTATTAAAGACTCTCCCATCAAAAGGAGCCCAGGACCTGATGACTTTACTGTGGAATTCTACCAAGCATTTAAAGAAGAACTAATACCAAGTCTTCTCAAATTTTTCCAAACACTTGGAGAGCAGAGAATACTTCCAAATTCATTATATAAGGCCAGGATTACCCTGATACCAAGACCAGAAAAGGACACAACAAAAAAAGAAAACTATTAACCAATATTCCTGATAAACATAGATACAAAAATTCTCAACAAAACACTGTCAAACTGAATCCAACAACACATTAAAAAGGTTATGTATCATAATCAAGTGAAATTTATCTCAGGGATAATAACATGGTTCAACCCACACAAATCAATAAAATATATCACAATGACAAAATCCAGAAAAAAAAAATCACATGATCATTTTAATATATGCAGAGGAAGCACTCAATAAAATTTAATATTTATTTGTGATAAAAACTCTCAACAAATTAGGTATAAAAGGAACATACTTCAACACAGTAAAGGCCATGATAAACCCACAGCTAGCACCATTCTGAATAGGGGAAAATTGTAAGCTTTTCCTGTAAGAGATGAAACAAGAAAACGATGCCCACTTTCACCACTTTTATTCACGATAGTACTGGAAATCTCAGCTGGAACAAGTAGACGAGAAAAAGAAATAAAGGGCATCCAAATTGGAAAGGAAGAAATCAGATTGTATTTGAGGATGATATTATGATATAAGTAGAAAATTCCAAAGACTCTACCAAAAAACTATTAAAACAAATAAATGAATTTGATAAAGTTCAGGATAACCAAATCAAAATACAAAATTCAATAGTGTTTCTAACCACCAAAACAAACTATCTGAAAAAGAAATCAAAGAAGCAATCCCATTTAAATAGCTACAAATGAAATAAAATACCTAGGAATAAATTTAACCAAGAAGGTGAAAGATCTCTACAAAGAAAATTATAAAACTCTGATGAAAGCAATTGAAGACACAAATAAGTCAAAAGATATCCTGTGTTCATGGATCGGAAGAATAAATATTGTTAAAACATCCATTCTACCCAGAATCAATGCATTTCTTATCAAACTACCAATGACATTTCTCATAGAGAGAAAAAAATTCCTAAAATTTGTATGGAACCACAACCAACCAAGCAGAACCAAAGTAGTTCTGAGAAAAAAAGAACAAAGCTGGAGGCATCACATTATCTGACTTCAAAGTTACTACAAAGCAATAAAAACCAAAACAGCCTGGTACTGGGCATAAAAACAGACACATAGGCCGGGCGCGGTGGCTCACACCTGTAATCCTAGCTCTCTGGGAGGCTGAGACGGGTGGATTGTTTGAGCTCAGGAGTTTGAAACCAGCCTGAGCAAGAGCAAGACCCCATCTCTACTAAAATTAGAAAGAAATTAATTGGACAACTAAAAATATATAGAAAAAATTAGCCGGGCATAGTGGCGCATGCCTGTAGTCCCAGCTACTCGGAAGGCTGAGGCAGGAGGATCGCTTGAGCCCAGGAGTTTGAGGTTGCTGTGAGCTAGGCTGACGCCACGGCACTGTCGCCGGGTCAACACAGAGAGACTCTGTATCAAAAAAAAAAAAAAAAAAGAAAAGAAAAAGCAGACACATAGACCAATAGAACAGAATTAAGATCCCAGAAATAAATCCACACATCTACAGCAAACCATTTTTTGACAGAGGTGACAAGAACACACATTGGGGAAGAGGCGGTCTTTTTAATATATGGTACTGGGAAAAGTAGATATGCACATGAAGAAGAATGAAGTTTAGCCTCCTCCCACCTTATAAAAATCAAGTAAAATGGATTAAAAACTTAAATGTAAGAACCAAAACTGAAAAAAAAAAAAGTTAGACGAAAACACAGGAGAAATATTTCATGACACTAGTCTAGGCAAGGATTTTTTAAAATAGGACCTTAAAAACACAGTCAAGAAAAAAAAATGAACAAATGGAGGGATTACACCAAATTGTTAAAATGCTTTTGCACAGCAAAGAAAACTATGAACGTAGTGAAGAGACAACCTACAGAATGGGATAAAATATTTGTAAACTGTCCATTCGACATAAGGTTCATATCCAGGAACTCAAACAACTCAATAGCAAAAAGAAAAAAAAATCTGATTAAAAAATGGGCAAAAGACTTGAATAGACATTTCTTAAAAGAAGATATACAAATGGCCTGCAGGTATATGAAAAAAATGCTCAACATCATTCAGGAAAATGCAAATCAAGACCACAATGAAATATCACCTTACCAAATTAGAATGACTATTATCAAAAAGACAAAAAATTAAAAATGCTGGTAAGGATGTGGAGAAAGGGAAACTTTTATACACTGTTGGTGGGAATGTAAATTAGTACAGCCATTATGAAAAATAGCATGAAAATTCTTCAAAAAATTAAAAACAGAGCTACTATATAATCAAGGAATTCCACTACTAGGAGTATATACAAAGGAATTGAAGTCAGTAATGTCAAAGTGATATCTGCAACTCCCATGTTTATTAGAGTGCTCTATAGCAATGGAATCAATCTAAATGTCCATCAGTGGATAAATGGATAAAGAAAATGTAGTACACACACACACACACACACACACTCAGAGGGGGAGAGAGAGAGAGAGAGAAAGAGAGCGATACTATTCAGCTATAAAAAGAGAATTACGTCCTGTCATTTGCAGTAATAAAGATCAATCTGGAGGACGCAGGATTAAGTGAAATAAGCCAGGCACAGAAAGAAAAATGCTACATGACCTCTCTCATACATAGACTCTAAAAAATTCATCTCACAGAGGGAGAGAGTAGAATAATGATTATCAGGGGCTGGGGAAGGGAGGCTGCAGGGGAAGATGGGGAGAGGTTTGTCAATGGATATGAAGTTACAGTTAGAAAGGAAGAATAAGTTCTTATGTTCTATTCTATAGTAGTATTAATATAGCTAATAATTATGTATTGTATATTTCAAGATATCAAGAAAAGAGGATCTAGAAAGTTATCATCACAAACAAATGATAAAGGTTTGAGGTGACGGACATGCTAACTACCCTGATTTGATCATTATACAATGTATGCACGTATTGAACTATCACACCGAACCCCCAAAACATGCACCATTATTATGTGTCAATTATCAACAAAAATTTGATATGAACATGGAATTCTGCTATAACATTTTTAAAATAATAGCTTTGTTGATACATAATACTCAAAACATAAATGTCAATCTTTTAAAGCATATGTTTCAGTAGTTTTTAACATATTCGCAGAATCATACAACCACCACCAATATTTAATTTTAGAAAATTTTCATCACTCCCAAAGGAAATCCCATACGCCTTAGCAGTCACACATCCCATATCCTCCTCAATCCCTAGCAACCACGAATCTACTTTCTGTCTATATAAATTTGCCCATCCCATACATTTTACATAAGTGGGATTGTAAAATGTGATATTTTGTGACTGGTTCCTTTCACTTAGCAAAATGGTTTAAAGTACATCAATGTTTCAGAATATATTGGTATTTAATTTCTTTTTGTTGTCAAATATTGCTTCATTGAATGGATATGCCAATTTTGTTTATCCATTTATCAGTTGATGTATAGTTTGGTTGTTTCCACTTTTTGGTTATTATTAATAATACTGCCCTGAACTTTTGTGTTCAAGATTTTGGGTAGATAAGTGTTTTCAATTTGCTTGGGTATATATCTATCTAGGAGTGGAATTGTTGGGTCATACAGTAACTCCTTGTTTACATTTTTGAGGAACGGCTGAACTATATCAAAAGTGGCTGCACCATTTTTTATTCTTACCATTAATGTATGACAGTTACAATTTATTCACATCCTTACCACCATTATTAATTTTATGTCTTTTTTTATTCTAGTCATCCTAATAGGTGTGAAGCAGAATCTCGTTATGGTTTTGATTATATTTCTCACTACAAATCTTTATCATTTTCTTTTATATTGCATGCTATTGAAAATCATGTGCCTCTTCCAACAGTGTCAATCCTTCTCTTAGCTTGAAATACTATAGCAAAATACCATAGACTAGGTACTTAAACAGCAGAAACTTATTTCTTACAATTCTGGAGGCTGGGAAGTCCAGAATCAAGGCACTGGCTGATTTGGTTTCTGGTGAGGGATCTTTCTCAGGCTTGCAGATTGCTGCCTTCTTGCTGTGTCCTCACATGGCACAGAGTGAGAGAGCAAGCAAGTTTTTCTGGTGTGTCCTTTTATAGGGGACATTAATCACATCATGAGGGCCCTGCCCTCATAACCTCATTTAACCCTAATTGCTTCCCAAATGTGCCATCTCCAAATACTATCACGACTATCATGATAATGTGATGGAAATAGCCTCTTTGCAGCTGTAATCAGGTTAAGATGAAGCCATACCGTTTTAGGGTAAACCCTAATCCAATGACTGGTATCCTTATAAGAAGAGGGAAATGTGGACACAGACATAGACATATGGGGGAGAATACCATGTGAAGACAGAGATTAGTGTGATGTATCTATAGGCCAAGGAATGTCAAAGATTGCCAGCAACAACCAGAAGCTAGAGAGAGGCATGAAACAGATTCTCCTTCAGAGCATCCAAAAGGGAAACCCTACCGATACCTAGATTTTGGACTTCTGACCTCAAGAACCATAGGAGAATAAATTTCTTTTGTTTTAAGCCACCAAGTTTGAGATAATTTATTAGAATAGCCCCACGAAACTAATATAAAAGTTATACTGCCCAACATCCTCTAGCCTGGACTAAAAGACAATGACTTTTCAAATGTCAAAATGACCCTTGGGCCCGCAATCTTTATAAGCAGGGAGAATGAGAAACCTCCTTAGCAAACAAGAGGTCATTTTCTCAAATGCACTCTTCAAATGTAGAAAAAAGGATATTGGGATATAAAGTAACTCTAAAAGGTGAAGCCAAAAACTACTGAGAACAAGTTCTAGGCAGCCATAGCCAGAGGATGAATCAGAATCTCATTACAGAACATTACTCACCCCAGGGTAGGGTCGTGCCTGGCTTCATGGTTGTATGACCTGTGCATTTGCACAGGGCCCCAGGTTCAGAAGGACTCCAGGCTTGGTTTAATATTCTACTAAATTTTTTTGAACAAGGCACCCTGCACTTTCATTTTGCACTAGGTCCTGACAATTATGTAGCCAGTTCTGAGTAGGGTCCCTTCATAACGTCTGCACGGTAAGATTTCAGAATTTGTTGTAAACCAGTGACTATTCTGTGTCTCTCACTCTTAATGGGAGTGTTTATAGCTATTGTCCTGTCTCAATTCCTCCACTGAATATTATTGAGTCTGTAACAAGAAAGATAACTTGTCTTTTTAATTCACTGTTCTCTTGAACAAAAGGAGTTACCTCCAGACCAGATGAGAAGAATGCCAGCCATCACTCAGAGAACCTGAACTTGGAGCTTGTTTCTGTGGCTAACAACTTGGGAAAGGGATAATAATCCTTGTGGAAGGGGTAACATATTTTCTGTGTAAAAAGAAGAATAGAACAAATATTTGGTGACAAGAGGGATGGGTTTGTGGTAGTTGTTTGAGTGTCCTCAATACCTGGTTCTCTCTAGGATTATACTTCCCTACCCTGTAAAACTGGAACATGGCCTTGTGACTTGCTTTGATTAATACAATTTGAGCAGAAGTTATGAGTAAACTTTCAACAATGTGCTTTAGTACACACTTGCTCATATTGACTGAGGAATTCTGCCACCATTCCAGATTGTAGCCGCTCCCACAGCCAGGTCTCAGATTGTGGACAATAGTGACACAGACCAGAGCATCCAGCTGATTCTCAGTGAACAAATGGTATTGGTGAGAAAACCCATTGCTGTTTAAAGTTACCAACTTTAATCTTGCTTATTACCACTGCATAATTTGCCTACCTTGCTTGATCAGGGAAGAACATCTTTAAAAGTTCAATCTTCTGCAGGATAAAAGTTAGTAATTCTTAAGGAGAATACACATCAAACAGGATTAGGTACTACCACACAAAGGTGTGTATGTGCAAACATGCATACATGTACCCACACGCTCATTTTAAATGTAAACGAGAGCATTTTGACTTAGTTATATAATACTCTTTTTATGATAAGTTTTGCTACATGTGAAAATGGTTCATTTGGGATTGTCTTATTCCTTTTGGGCTGCTATAACAAATATTATCAACTGGTTAGCTTATAAACAACAAAAATTTATTTCTCACAGTTTTGGAGCCTGCGAAGTCCGAGAACAAGGTGATAGCAGATTTGGTGGCTAATAAGGGCCTGTTTCTCATAGATGGTTACATCTAGCTGTGTTCTTACATGCTGGAAGGGACAAGGCAACTCCCCGGGCTTCTTTTATAAGGGCACTAGTCATGAGGGTTCTGACTTATGATTTAATTACCTCCCAAAGGCACCCTTCTCTTAATACCATCACCTTGGGGGGTTAGGATTTCAACATGTGAATTTTAGGGGGGTATAAACATTCAGATCATAGCAGGGAGGCTGTAGACACCCTTTATCTAGAGTACTATAAAATGATACTCTCATCTGAATGGGATTGTATGATTTTGCTTCATTCCTGCCGAAATTCTGGGTTAAGATTTTAGAAAGAGAAGTGTTAAGATCTGTTTACACCTTTCTACTATAAAGCTGTGACAGATTGGGGAGATACACACACACACACACACATATGCATGTACACACACACAAAGAAAAGAGTTTGGCAAATGAAGTTCTTGCAAATTAAAATGAGTAGGTGTAAACTTAGGAATGTTACCACCTTCTATTTGGAAATACTGCAACCAAACAACCCTGGTTGTATATATAAAGATGAGATAAATATCTGTTTCTCAACATTAAACAGCCTATTTACTATACATCTCTAAGATTTTCCAAATGGAGGCTATGGTTATCTCACCGTATTCTAACAGCTGTCAAGGATTGGCCCATGATGGTGTGAAATACAAGCCATCTGTTCCCAGTGGGAAAACTGATTATTCAAGAAGCAGGGTGCTTTCACATCACTTATAGGACCACACGGTGTTTAGCTGCCTAGGAACATGGATAAATGGGACATTCTTTAAGGAAACAGGTGCCATCCAGAAGGGTTTGAAAGAAGCATGAAATTGATCCAAACTTCACACTTCTGGAGCATAAGGATATGCCATTTTTCTCCCTATGGGAGTTGGTCCATCAGTGGAAACAGGCCGAATGAAATATCCCCTGAGAAAAGACTTAGAGTGACACAAAAAATTAAGATACTCTTAATTAAAAATGAGTGTGTACTAGAATGACAATAATTAAATTTCATCATCCTATTTTAAGAGTCAAAAATATAAGTACTACAGATTTCCCGTAAGGTCTTGGTCAAGTGATTTAATCTTTCTGGCCTTCAGTTTCCTCATAAGCCTAACTAGATTATGATATCTTTCCAACCACTCATTATGTTTTTATAAAATTTATATGACATAATATTAAACATTTTCTAAGAGATGAGACATAAAATGTCAGGTGTAGTTATTATTATGGATCCTGATCAACTGCTCAAACATCTTCACTTACATGGATTGAATTCATTCTTGGCACCAACCACTGAACTGAATGAAATAATTTATAACGTTTGCCTCATGAAGATAAAGAAC
The DNA here is from genome assembly GCA_963575035.1 of Avahi laniger. NCBI lineage: Eukaryota > Metazoa > Chordata > Mammalia > Primates > Indriidae > Avahi > Avahi laniger. The sequence continues at coordinate 1,792 of CAUYSK010090701.1, read as the reverse complement.
ATGGCAGAGACTGCTGGTTTCCTACACAAAATCCATTTTTCTTTCTTTCCTCAGAATAAGAGACTGAGAAGCTGAGCAGAAAGCAGTAGCTCAGAGACAGAGAAGCCAAACAGAGCTTTTGAGAGCTCATAGGAAAGAGCCAAAAACTGAGTCCCATGCCGCCAAAAGTAGAGAATTTGACAAGCATCAAAAAACTTTATTAGGGATTTCTGAAGAGGTACACTTTAAGAGAAACAGTAAATAAGATTATCTCTTCCAGACACTAAAGCCCAGGTTGGAATCAGCTCAATACCTGAATGGATTGAAGTGATCTCTCATTACATTCAATGCTCACAAAAACAAATGCCCTTCTAGAAGAAGATAACTTCATTAAGAGGAAGATAATCTCATTCTGAGCCTTAAACTATCCTTTAAAAAATCCATGTGTAATGTCCAGGATGTCCAGGACTTCAATTAAAATAATCAGGTATGCAAAAAGGCAAGTCATTGAAAATAAAGAGGAAAACATATATCATAAAAATAAGCTGACTAGCTCCAGATATTGCACTTATGACACAATGACTTGAAAATGTCTGTAACAAATATGTTCAAGAAATTAAACAAAAGATGGTGAGTGTAGCAGAAACTGGAAACAATAGACATTCTAGAATGAAAACATTACTGATAATAATAGCTCAATAGAAAAGTTTAATAAAAAGCGGAAAATTGCCTTAATGAACTAAAGATAAAAAAATTAGACTGAAGCAAAGAAAAACAATATGATATAAAATATAGAAAAGAATGAGAGATCTTTTCCGCAGAGTGGAAAAAAATCATACTGTTTGCAGAAGGAAACATGAGACAAAATGTGGCAGAAGTAACACTTTAAGACTACAGACCCTAACCCCTAGGATGGCGGACCAGTACCTGTCTGTGTCCTCTTAGGAACTGGGCCTCACAGGAGGAGGTGAGCAGCGGGTAAGCCAGGAAGCTTCATCTGTATTTATAGCCACTCTCCATCGCTCATATCACCACGTAAGCTCCGCCTCCCGTCAGATTAGCAGTGACATTAGATTCTCATAGAAGCACAAACCGCATATGCGAGGGATCTAGATTGCATGCTCCTTTTGAGAATGTAATGCCTCAGCGTCTGCAGTGGAGCTAAGGCAGTGATGCCGGTTCTGTGGAGTGGCTACAAATACAGAGTATCCTTAACAGAGAGGTTTGACTGCACAGTAAATGTAATGCACTTGAATCATCCCGAAACCAACCCCCCTCCCGCCGTCCCACCAGACCCATCCATGGAAAAATTGTCTTCCATGAAACCGGTTCCTGCCAAAAAGTGTGGGGACCGCTGCTTTAAGAGACAATAACCAAAAATTTTCCAAAACAGATAAAGGACCTGAAACCACAGACCTAAGAAACACTGCAAACCCCAAGCAAAATACAAAGAAAACCATCATAAGCACGTCACTGTGAAATTGCTGACAACCAAGAAACAAGAAAAGAAATCATAAAATCTGCCAGAGAAAAAAGATACATTTTTTCAAGGGAGTAATAATAATACTTACACTGACTTCTCAATATAACTATGGAAGATAAAAACCATAAAATGGTATCTTCATAGTGCTGGAAAAACAAATAAACAAAAACCACAAAAACTCCACAACCCTGCTGAACTAGAATTCTACACTCACCAAAATTATCTTTTAACAATGAAGTAAAATAAAAACATTTCTTTCAAAGAAAAAACTAAAAGAGGCCAGACGCTGTGGCTCACACCTGTAATCCTGGCACTCTGGGAGGTGGAGGC
>CAUYSK010090700.1:0-13845 GCA_963575035.1 Avahi laniger | reverse complement strand
ATCCTACTGCCTCAGCCTCCCAAGTAGCTGGGACTACAGGCATGTGCCACCATGCCCGGCTAATTTTTGCTATATGTATTTTTAGCTGTCCAATTAATTTCTTTCTATTTTTTTTTTGGTAGAGATGAGGTCTCGCTCTTGCTCAGGCTGGTCTCGAACTCCTGAGTTCAGAACGATCCGCCCACCTCGGCCTCCCAGAGAGCTAGGATTACAGGCGTGAGCCACCGCGCCCGGCCATTTGTGATATATTGACAACAAAAAGTTGACATTTTTTAAAAACGAAAAGAAAGTTGTTACATTACCCTATTTATGAAACAAAATAAAAGCACTAAAATTATGTGCTTTATATGTTTTAAAAAGTCTCTAAAAAATAAAAGGTCTGGAATCATGAACAAATATGTAATGATATTAGCTATATATGAAATGGAGGCACAAATGGGTTTTTATTTTTATTCAATATTCATCAGTATCATTTATTCTTTTTACAGTAATGTGTTCCTGTATTGTGTAAATAAATATAACATTAAAAGTGAAAAAATAGAAACATAAACATAGTATAGGGTAATTTGGTAGAATGAAAGTTCTAGGTCTATGTTAGAGTGAAAATCCCACTTATTAACAAAGCTGATAATGGATTTACATGTATAAGGATATTGTGTTCAGAGATACAGATTTATATATTTTCAATTAGGAAACCACAGCAATATAGTTTATTTGGAGAACAATTGAAATGAGTTAGCTTTTAAGTTAGTTTTCTCTGAGCTTGCTAAACATTCTTGCTGATTTTCTATTGGATTACCAAACAGCAAAAATCATTTTTTATTATTTGATATCTCTGATTCTTGAGGCTCTAAGATTGTATAATAAAATGGACCTTAGCCACGTACAGGAAAGTTATTAATTGCTGAAATGAAAATCTCCTGGTTAAAGATAGGAGCATTCTGTTATTTGAACTGATACCAAAATATAATAAACTGATGCCAAAGCATAATGAACCTCTAGATCTTCTAAAGGGTGATTGAGCTCAAGAGTAGTGGAACCCTATAATTACTGAAAAAAAAAAGTACTGTTTTGGCATTCTTTATTCTCCACATTTGTTTCACTTTTTTTCCCCCAGAATAACATCTTTTTTTGGTTGCTTTGTGTAAGTTTGCAGAAAATCTTGCTTACTGAAACACCATTATAAGCAAGTGCCATTGTTTTATCAAGATTATCAACCAGTGAAGTATTTCACATATGAGTAAGAATTTGTTAATCTGCTAGCAAATCTCTGTCCCAATCCACTTTTCAACATATTCTTGGTTTGATACTTAGATGCTAATAGAGATGATAGGAATCATGCACTGTGATTTTCTTCCTCCAACTCTTAGTAGAAAACTCTAAACTGAAATAAAGAAAGAAAAAACCAGTGTGCATCGTTCCTTTTTCTACGACCAACAATTTCCAAGCTATTTTGCAAATATAGGACAGCTGCTTTATTGAGCTAAAAAAACACTACAAAATGTAATGATAGCACTTTGGACTCTATTCTGATCTCCCTTAAACTCCACACAGCTTGGATTTTTCTGTAATTTTAATGAAAATGTGGCACGGCACATCTCTCTCATTTAAATTATGCACTGTCAGTATTTTCCTTCTTTGCAACTGAAGCACTTCTTGGGAAACATGCCAGGTACGAGAGGGAGGGTGAAAATTGAAAATAGAAAATGGAGGTGGGGGTAGGGAACGAAATTGGACTAAACAAATATACTCTCCACAAGGTCATTTTTAAAGACTTGCAAATCCCCGGGAAATGGGGCACAGAAGTTCAAGGAGGAATAAGGTGGCATTAGCAAGCCTAAATGGTGCTAAACACAGGTCAAAACTGGGCTCTAAGTAAAATCTTAAAAACTCTATTGATTTGCTAGAATTTAACAAAAGATTTCATTCATTTTAATATGATGTCTCAATGCATCTTATTACTACTTAGCTACTTAGGGCTTGGTCATCGTGTAAAACTCAGCAGCGTTTCTTCATACCAGTTACAATTTCTCAATTAACAAAGGCTTCTTCCTTTACCTGCCATGTTCCTCCTTTGTTTTCCAAGCAAAAATCAATCATTCATTTATTTAACAGATATTTGTTGAGAGCTTGAGTGAAGAACAAGACAGGGGGTCCCAGCTTACTATCATCTGTAACAAGTCCGTCTTTTGTAGAATTCGCATATACACAGAGATAAAATTCCTTTTGAGAGAGGTGATTTTTTTTTTTTAAAGAATAGACACCATACTTTTATCAGTGAGAAAAATCCATACGAATTTGGTATAGTTTTATAAATAGTCTTTACAATTAACTCGCACCTCAGCCTACCATGATAGTATTGTTATCTCCCTATTTTACAGATGAGGAAGGAGTTTCAGAAAGATTAAGACAGTTAGTGGTCATTGCTTAGTGGCAGAGCTACAACTCAGATTTGGGCCTTCTGACTGGCAATCAGCGTTTTTTCCTATTATGGTGCAGTGGTTGAGAATGTGGGCTCTGGAATTTGAATGACGTGGGTTTGGCTGGAAGCTGTGTTCCTTATCATGACCTTAGGCAAATACTTTACCCTTCTAAGCCCCTTTTCTCTCAAATGGGGAATCGTGATAAACTTTACTTCAGGGAGTTGTTGGAAGGAGTAAATAACTTAAGACTTGTGTTTAGCACAAAGTCCAGACCCTGAAAGAGTTAACTGTTAGCTTTCTTGTAGAACTCTTTAAAAACAAGAAGAAATCCAGTTGGGTGGAATAAAAGAAATAAAATGTTCCAGGAGAATGGAAATGGAAATTAACCATTTAGTGCACCCTAGTCAGGACAAAGCTCAAAAATAACTTTTCCACACATTAAGAGATTTTCTTTGGGATAAGTTAACAGACCTTTTAAAATGTAAATCCTAGGGGGTAGGATAGTGATTCACCCGGTTATAAATTCTTTTAATCAAATGTTTTACTTGAGATCTCATGACTGAAAGAACCAGGAAAGGGCTTATGGTACACTTTGGGAAAAGGTAGGTTTAGAGGAGACAGAATTAGGTGGAAGATACGATGTCTTCGACTGGGACTATGGCAGCCTCAGGGCCCTAGGTGCTTTGGTGAGGAGAGGTCAGGCATTCTAAAAGAAGGAAGAAGAGTCTGGAAAATGTGGGAGAGCTCCAAAATAAACTTCCTTTATTTTGAGATTAGTTTGGGATTGTTAACTGCCTGGTGTCAATAAAAATCTCCTGGCTTGCCTTTGGCACTGCTGGCCTGGTGCCGGTGCCTGAGCTGGGATACTTGGCCTGGCAAACCGTGTACTGCTGCGCAGCACTCTCTGGTTCCAAGTGTGGAAGGGATTGTGCAAGCTGACACTTGTTCCGTCCAGCCAGCTGAGTCAAAATCCTTGGACGTGCAGAGTTGATATTCTCCCTGAAACCTGCTTGCATTCATATTTAAATTACACCTTTAAATGTCTTTTCTGAACTATTTCAAAATAGGAAGCCGAGAAATATCTCTTCCCCATTTTTACTAAATGGGTTCATTAGAATGAAACCTGAGGCTTATAGAAATGTCACTAAGTAACATGTGTCCTAAGAGCTGTGTACAGCCCCCAGCTAATCCATCCTTTAAGCTGGGTCAGAAATTCGATTCTCTTTGGAGCCCATGAACTCTTCTATCTTCTCTTCCTGGCTGGTGCAATCAGTTCTCGTGGCATTACATTTTAACTGTAATTAACCACGGCATCCGGGCATGATCTTGTGCCCGATGTTCTAGTAGAAGAAAGATGTGTCTTTTCTTTGTTTTGCTGCAGTAAACAGAAAGAATTTATAAAGCATTAGGCTCCAACATGTCAATGCACTCAGTGGTGAGGAGCCGTAGCCCAGAAGCGGGTGGGTGGCAGAAGGCAGCGTGCTGGAGCAGAGACCTCTGAGCCTGGAGCCGTGAGTTTGAATATCGGCTGTGTCCCCTGTCTGGACTTCAGTTTCCAAGTATATAAAATGAGGGAGTCAGATTCGTTGCTCTGTGTTTCTAATCCTCTCAGTTGCCATGATGCGGTCATCGCTGATATGAAGGTGATTCTTAGTTCAGCTCTAAATTAGCTGCCAGCGCCCCTTGGTTCTGATCTCGTTGCTGGCTCCAGGATATAACAAGCATTTTTAATGAAAGCCCTCTCTTTTAGCTTTTATGTAAAAGCAGAAATAGCAAAATACCAGCTTATCAACTGCTCCTATCATCCCCCACATTTGGTTTTCTTTGCATTTGGCCACCCAGTGACCCACATCTAAATGGGTGGCGGTTGCATGAAAAGGAAAAAGGCAGAAAGGTAAGTTAGAGCTGAACTGTAGATCAATGGCTGCAATTTTATCCTAAAGCAGGCCTGTGCTTCTGGAGGGACTAAGATTTATTGGTTTCAACACATAAAGATGTAAAATGTGCTGTTATCGCATCTCCCCAGAATGTGTACTGGCACCAGCCTGGGGAAACTGCATGGAATAGCAACTTCCATGTTGTTCAGTCGGTCCTACCATCCATTTTGTAAGTGAAAATTCCAGTGCATTACTCACCGATAGATGCTGTTTTGTTGGGAGTGAACTTTGAATTATGCATTATGACTAATACAGGTTGAATATCTCTTATCCAAAATGCTTGGGACCAGAAGTGCTTTGTATTTTGTACTTTCTAGAATTTTGAAATATTTGCATGTGCACAATGAGATATCTTAGGGGTGGAACCCAAGTTTAAAGATGAAATTCATTTATGTTTCATATACATTTTATACACCTAACATGAAAGTAATTTAATTTTTCTCTTGGGGACACCGAATAGACTGTGCCTTGTACCCCTGCAGTTTGACTGTGATCTGTCACACAAGGTCAGATGTGGAATTTTCCACTTGTGGCATCATGTCAGTGCTCAAAAAGTTTCAGATTTTGGAGCATTTCAGATTTCGGATTTTTAGATTAGGGACACTCAACCTGTATTAATTATTATGGCTTATATACCTGCATATTTAAATGAAATGAAATCTCATGACACTCAAAATTCTGTATTCAAATACAATGTAAACTTTCCTTTTTGCATTCATTTAACATACAGTTAAGTATCTATGTGCATGGTATAGTGTAAAAGGATGAAGGCGGATTATGTGCTGGGAAGAATCTAGATTTTAGATTCAGAGAAACTTTGTATGAATTTTTTTGCCAGTGCTAAGTTTACCTTGAGCACGATAATCAATTTCTTTGAGCTACTGCTTTCTTTTGGGAACAACAATATTTATTCTGGTAAGATATTTGTGAGCAGAAATCTGACGTATTTGGCACATAGGTGCTCAAAAATATTCTTTTATTAGTTGATTTACTTAATGAAGTGCCCATTTAAAAGCTGATAAAAGTGCATTCGCATATGACAGAACATTTTAATTTTAATCCATACGACCCTATAAGGCTGGTAAAGGCATTTTAGCATCACTGAAGTGTTAGGAAAACGGAGGCCCAGAGAGGTTGGAGTGACAGCCTGCAGCACACATTCCTTCAGACTGAATCCTGGGCTCAAAGACCTTCCTCAGAGGCAACATATTTGCTACTGAAAAAAATAGGAAGAGCTCTATTAATCCAAGAAAGGACCTGCTGAATAGTTGAAATGTCTGACGCTTCGCATAAGCTTGGAGCAAGACATTTCTGATCTGTAAATATACAACCACACCTCAATGGGGTTCCTGTTAATATAAATGGATTTTGATGCAGAATTCTAATATCTCATCTTCCCTCAACAGTCATACCACATTACCTTTCAGAACAGAGTTTAGCACATTAGCTACTTGAAGAATCCTCTGATACTGAGATGATCTGAGTAGCAATCAGCGTAAACAAGTGTTTTCTAACCAGAACATCATGATTTTCCACACATCAAGTCATTCCTAGTGGATCATGACCAGTACTTTTAATACATAATGTGATTTCTGGAGCTGAGAAAACCTCCTTGTCTAAGAAATAATTCTCTTGCCATATGATCCTTTAAATTGCTGGTACAGTCTTTTAGTCTACAATTAGAATTGAGGCTTGAAATTCAAATATTCATAAGGATAGTAACTAATTGATTTAAATTTGCATTCAGGCAAGTGATATCAGATTCTTTCCAGAGAAAACATGTAGCTATAGGAAAGGACACTGAAAACAAACAAACAAACAAATAAAAAACAACTCCAGAAAGGTCACCGGACCCCCATAGGCTGAAGTTGGGAAGGACACAGACCGCAAACTGTGATAAGTAAGACATAAAAGAATGACTGAAAACAAGAATGAGAATCACATTTTTAACCCCTAGTTTGACTAAAGTTTTTGATAACATCAAGTATTGACTAGGGTGTGGAGCGTGACCAAAGAGACACATGCTAGAATGTCCAATTCATCAGTATTTATTAGAGAGAAAAAAATAGAGAAGAAACAGCCTAAATGTCCAGCAAAGGAAGAATGATTCCACAGGATCGAGCACATTTATATCATGACATACTAGGGTAACAGCTGTATAGAATAAGGCCAATCAATATGTACTAACATGGAAACATAGTTAATACCTACTGCGAAGTAAACAAACAAACAAACAAACCTCTCTCCTTTAAACCCTACTGTGTATTTATATATGTTCATATATTTATGGAAATGCATAGATAAATTCTCAGAAGGCATGCTCAGAATGGATAATAATGATGACCTCTATTGCTGGGATTGGAGGTAGTAATTGAAGAAGAATTTAAAACTGTAACGTTGGAATTTGTCACTGGCATGTACTCATGTGTTTGAAGAGAGAGAAAATGCTTCATACACATATTAATACCTCATTGCTAAGAATTCTGACAATCAAAAGTGAATCATTGAATATGAGAGCTATAAAGGGCCTGAATGGTTTTTGTTTTTCAGTGGACTTTATTTTTTAGAGCAAGTTTGGATTCACAGCAAAAGTTAATGGAAGTTGCAGAGATTTCCAATATACCTCCCACCCCAAACAGACCCACACATGCATAGCTTCCTTCATCATCAACATCCTGCACCAGTGTGGTCCATTTGTTACAACTGATGAACCTGCCTTGGTGCATCATTGTCACCCAGAGTCCGTAGTTTACATTAGGATTCACTCTTGGTGCTGTACATTCTATGGATTTGAACAAATGTATAAAAAAATGACATATGACATGGAACATCTTTTTATGTGCTTATTTGTCATCTGTATATCTTCTTTGGTGAAGAGGTTGTTAAGGTCTTTGGCCCATTTTTTAATTGGGTTCTTTGTGTTTTTATTGTTGAGTTTAAAGTGTTCTTTGTATATTTTGGGTAACATTTGTTTATTTGATATGTCTTTTGCAAATGTTTTCTCCCAGTCTGTGATTTGTCTTTTCATTGTCTCGCCAGTGTCTTTTAAAGAAGAAATTTTTAATATTAATGATGTCCATTTTATCAATTCATTCTTTGATGGATTATGCCTTTGATGTTGTATCTAAAAAGTAATCACCAAACCCAATGTCATCAAATGTCCTGTGTTATCTTCCAGGAGTTTTGTAGTATCGTGTTTTGTGTTTAAGTCTGTGACCAATTTTGAGTTAATTTTTGTGTTGTAAGTTCTGTGCCTAGATTCATGTTTTTCTATGTAGATGTTAGTTGCTCCAGCACCATTTGTTGAAAAGACTATCTTTTCTTCAATGTATCACCTTTGCTCCCTTGTCAAAGATCAGATGATTATATTTACGTGGATCTATTTCTGGGCTATATTCTGTTCCATTGTTCTATTTGTCTAGAATTGACATCTTGACAATACTGAGTCTTCCTATCCATGACCATAGAATATCTTTCCATTTATTTAGTTCTTCTTTGATTTTATTCATCAATGTTTTATTGTTTTCCTCATATAGATCATGTACATATTCTGTTAGATTTATACTTAAGTATTTAATTTTTGAGGGTGCTGATGCTTAAATTTCACTTGTTCATTGCTGATACATAGAAAAGTGACTGACTTTTGTGCATTAATGTTATGTCCTGCAACTCTGCTATATAATTGCTTATTAGTTCCAGTAAGTTTTTTGTCTACCTAGATTATCATGTCATCTATAAACAAAGACAGTTTTATTTCTTCCTTCCCAATCTGTATATTTTTTATTTCCTTTTCTTACGTTATTGGACTAGCTAGACTTTCAGTATGATATTGAAAAGAAATGGTGAGAGGAGGCACGCTTGCCTCATTCTTGATCTTAGTGGGAAAGTTTTGAGTTTCTCACCACGAAGTATGATGTTAGCTGTAGAGTTTGTTTGGGGTTTTGGGGTAGATATTCTTTATCAAGTTAAAGAAGTTCTCCTTTATTCCTAGTTTACTGAGAATTTTTGTCATGAGTGTGTGTTAGATTTTTGTCAAATGCTTTTTATGTTTCTGTTGATATGATCATGTGATTCTTCTTCTTTAGCTTGTTGATGTGATAGACCACATTGATTTTCAAATGTTGAATGAGGCTTACCTACCTGGAATAAATCCTGCTTAGTCCTGGTATATAATTCTTTTTATATATTATTGGATTTGGCTTGCTGAAAAATTTTGCATCTATGCTCATGTGAGGTATTAGAGATATTATTCTTTAATTTTCTTTTCTTTCTTTTTCTTTTTGAGACAGTCTCACGTGGTTATCCTGGGTAGAGTGTAGTGGCATCATCATAGCTCGCTGCAACCTCAAACTCCTGGGCTCAGGTGATCCTCCTGCCTCAGCCTCCCGAGTAGTTGGGACTACAGGCATGTGCACAACACTGGACAATTTCTATTTTTAGTAGAGACGAGGTCTCACTCCTACTCAGGCTGGTCTTGAACTCTTGAGCTCAAGCAATCCTCCTGCTTGAGCTCAAGCAATCCTCCGCCTCCCAAAGTGCTAGGATTACGCATGTGAGCCAGTTTTCTTTTCTTATAATATCATTCCTTAAATGTTTAGTAGAACTCACTAGTGAACTTATCTGAGCCTGGGGTGCTTTCTGTTTTGGAATGTTATTAATTATTGATTCATTTTCTTTAATAGATATAGGCCTGTTTTGATTTCTATTTCTTTCGCTCTGAGTTTTGGCAGATTGTGTCTTTTAAGGAATTGGCCCATTTCATCTAAGGTATCAAATTTGTGGGCATGTAATTGCTCATAGTATTCCTTTATTATCCTTTTAATGTCCATGAGATTTATAGCGATGGCCCGTTTTTTATTTCTGATATTCATAATTTGTGTCCTCTTCCTTAATTCTCTTGTTAGCCTGGCTAGAGGCTTATTAATTTTATTGATATTTTCAGAGAACCAGATTTTGTTTTTTTATTGTCTCTATTGATTTTCTATTTTTAATTTCATTGATTTCTGTTCTAATTTTTATTATTTTAGTTCTGCTTACTTTCTTTTTCTAGTTTCTGAAGGTAGAAGCTTAGGTGATTCATTTTAGATCTTTCTTCTTTTCTAACATATGCATTTCATGCTATAAATTTCCCTTAAGCACTGCTTTGCTGCATCCCACAAATTTTGATATATTGTGTTTTCATTTTCATTTTGTTCAAAGTATTTTAAAATATCTCTTGAGATTTCTTCTTGGACCTGTGTATTATTTAGAAGTATGTTTGTTTAATCTCCAAGTATTTTGGCATTTTCTAGATATCTTTCTTTTACTAACTTCTAGTTTAATTCCATTGTGGTCTGAGAGAAGACATTGTATGATTTCTATTCTTATCAACTTCTTAAGGTCTATTTTATGGCCCCAAATGTCGTCTATCTTGGTGAATGTTTCATGTGAGTTTCAGCAGAATGTGTATTCTGGTGTTTTTTGGATGAAGTAGTCTATAGATGTCAATTATACCCAGTTGATTGGTATCACTGTTCAGTACCATCCTGAAAATCCCTACTGGTTTTCTGCCTACTGGATCTATCCATTTCAGATACAGAGTTATTGAAGTCTCCAACTATAATAGTGGATTTATCTATTTCTCCTTGCAGTTCTATCAGTTTTTGCCTCACATATTTTTTTTTAACAATCTCAATTGGCTTTATTTGTGATTCTAGAATTGGGCAACACTTCATTCCATAAAATAGAATAAATGTTCCAATAAGCTGAGCAGAAGAGATTGCCTTTACAGCAGAGAAGCCCTGAAGAAAGCATAAGCAAAGAACAAAGAATATATTAGTCCTTTCCTAGTTACTTATCTTGTAAGGCAGGTACAGGGAGACAGAACAATAGAAAATAAGTGATTAGTTAGCGTCAAGTTACCTCCAGCTACCTTTTTTGTGTAAAGATTAAAGCAGAGGGAACTTTATTATCATGCCAATTGAAGATTTAAACTGGCCTGTTTGGGAAATTGGCTATCTCTTTCTGCTGATTTCTTGGAAGGTCAGATAACAATTCAGTTTAGATTTTCTGCCAAGAAACTTTAGCATGAGTAACTCGATTTTGATGTTTAGTCTGGTTTTGGGGGCCTAGTGCAAAACAATGACACCTTATAATTTTTTTTAACAATTCCCCCTTTTGGTCAGAGTTTCACCTAGGTGAGAGTGTGACCAAAACCCAGGGCACTGATGCTACTCTCTGTTACCACTATTCTGGGTTTGCAGTCTCAGCGTGGCAGTTGTAGGGTATGGTGTCCTCCTCATTATCGTGTGCTTCTTTGGGTTTCGTTGTTCCAGCTGGAAAGAGACCATTTGATGTTTGACAGATGGCTGTTTGGAAACATTTAAAACTGAGAGGATACAGTGCACCGGGAAAACTACTATTGTGACTATCAGTAGGATAATATCAAGACTTTGGAGTATGCGCCTTAGCCAAGGCCCCCGTGAACTGAATCAACTAAAATTGAATAGTCAGACGAGGAGTCTCATCATTTTAACCAAGTAGTCTGCTCTACAATACCCAGTGTATTTATTTATGAGAAACAAGAAGTGTCATCAACTGCACAAATTCCTCCCTATTTAGTTAGTAGGTAATTTAGCATCCCATGGCTGGATTAAAGTAGAGAGTATAAGTTACCTGCAGAAGCTACTGATTATGAAATTTTTACTACAGCATTATCCTGCCGAATGAAAGTTACATCACACATTTTAACACTCTGTTGTTAGATGCATACACATTATGGATTATTAAGTCTTCTTGGAGGATTGACCCCTTTATCATTATGAAATGCCCCTGTATTTCTGATAACTTTCTTTGGTCTGAAGTCTTGCTCTGTGTGAAATTAATACAGCTACTCCTGCTTTTCTTTGATTTGTGTTAGCATGATATATCTTTCTCCATCCATTTACTTTTAAAATATATATATGTGTGTGTGTGTGTGTGTGTGTGTGTGTGTGTATATATACACACATATATATATGTCTTTGTATTTAAAGTGAGTTCCTTGTAGATAATATATAATTAGGTCTTGTTTCTTGATCCATTCTTACAATCTCTGTCTTAATTGGTGCATTTAGACCATTGGTGTTCAAAGTGATTATTGATAAAGTTGGATTAATATCTATCATATTTGTTCTGTTTTCTATTTGCTGCCCTTGTTTTTGTCCCTGTTTTTGTGTTCCATTCTTTTTCTGCCTTTTGTGGCTTTCATTGAATATTTTTTATAATTTTATTTTTTCTTCTTTATAGGCATAGCAGTTATAATTCTTTTTAAAATGTTTTTTTTTAGTGGTTGCCCTAGAGTTTGCAATATACATTTACAACTAATTGAAATTCACTTTCAGATAACATTATGCCATTTTGTGGGTACTGTGAGTTCCTTATAATACTAAAATAATTGTAATTCTTCCCTCCCATATCTTTTATTATTGCTGTTACTCATTTTACTTACATAAGCATAAATAGGCATATATATGCATACATAATCATATACATTGTTGCTATTATTATTTTGAACAAATTGTCTGTTAGATCAATTAAGAATTAGAAAAATGAAAGTTTTTATTTTACCTTCATTTATTCCTTCCTCGATGCTTTTCCTTTCTTTAGGTAGATCTGAGTTTCTGACCTTTATCATTTTCCGTCTCTAAGGAATTTCTTTGAACATTTCTTGCAAGGCAGGTTTACTGGCAACAAATTCCCTCTGTTTTTGTTTGTCTGAGAAAGCCTTTATTTCTCTTTCACTTTTGAAGGAATTCTGTAGGGTACAGAATTCTAGGTTGGTGGCATTTTTTTCTCACAGCACTTTAAAGAGTTTACTCCATACTCTTCTTGCTTGCATGGTTTCTGAGAGGAAGTTGGATGTCATTCTTATTTTTGCTCCTCTATAGGTAAGCTGTTTCTTCTCCTGGCTTTTTTTCAGGATTGCTTCTTTATCTTTAATTTTCTGTAGTTTGAAAATGATATGCCTAGGTATAGTTTTTTATTGTTGTTTTGCATTTATTCTGCTTGGTGTTCTCTGAGCTTCCTAGGTCTTTGAATTTGGGAAAATTCTCAGTCATTATTGTTTCAAATATTTCTTCTCTTTCTTTCTTCTTTCTTCTCCTTCTGGAACTCCCATTATGCATATGTTACACTTTTTATAGTTGTACTACAGTTTTGGATATTCTTTTTTGCTCTTTTACTTTTCAGTTTTGGTGATTTCTATAGAGCTCTCTTTAAGCTCAGAGATTCTTTCCTCAGTTATGTTCAGTCTACCAATAAATCCGTTAAAGGCAGTCTTTATTTCTGTTACGGTGTTTCTGATGTCTTGCATTTCTTTTTAGTTCTTCCTTAGAACTTCCACCTCTCTGCTTACATTGCCCGTCTGCTCTTGCATATGACCTGCTTTATCCAGTCAAGCCCTCAGCATCTTAGTCATAGTCGTCTTAAATTCCTGGTCCAATAACTACAACATTCCTGATGTATCTGAGTCTCGTTTTAATGCTTGCTCTGTCTCTTCAAAGTCTTGTGATGTTTTTCTTGATGGACAGATGTGATGATGTGCTGGGTAAAGGTAAGTAAGCCTTTAGTAATGTGTGGTGAGATGTGGGGGATGAAAAGCTTTCTATAGTCCTGTGATTACGTCTCAGTCTTCTAGTGAGCCTGTACCCTGGATTATGAACTTCACATGTGCTTCTCAGTTTTTTTTTTTAATCCCTCCTTTTGGTGAAACAGGATGGGGGCTGGAGTTTGATGTTTCCCTTCCCCAAGGTCACTTAGGCTCTGATACTATCCCAGCAGAGTATGCTCTGGTTAAATAGTTTCTCCTCAGGGCAAGTCTTGTTAAGAATAGAATGTTCTGGCATATTTCAAAAGGGTTCTTTTCCCCCACCCACTGCCAGAAGCAGGAGAGAACTGTGAGAACCTGGTCAAGCTTGTGGAGGTAAAACTCACAAAAGTGTTGGGGCTTCTGATTACTGGTTCCCCTGGAGTTTTTATCTCTCAGGCTTGCTCACACTGAGCCTTCAGCAATTTATCAAGTATAGTTTAGGTTTCCCTACTTTGGCACTGGTTCCTGTGGAGGTTTGTGGTTGGAGGTTTTTGCTTCAGCAAACCATGATTCTTTGCACTTACTTGTTGATCTCCCCAGTTTTGGAGGCAGTGGTTTGCCCCATGACCTCACCTCTGAAGGATCTAAAAGGTGACTTGTTGATTTTTGTTTGTTCAGCTTTTTCCTTATTAGAATGGAATGGCAACTTCCAGACTAGAAACTGGAAGTCCCCAAAAGATTTTAAACAGGAGTCAGCCTTCTCCTCTTTTTTTTTTCCGACAGAGTCTCACTCTCTTCCTGGAGCGAGTGCCGTGGCGTCAGCCTAGCTCACAGCAACCTCAAACTCCTGGACTCAAGCAATCCTACTGTCTCAGCCTCCCAAGTAGCTGGGACTACAGGCATGTGCCACCATGCCCGGCTAATTTTTTCTATATAT
>CAUYSK010090699.1:0-63463 GCA_963575035.1 Avahi laniger | reverse complement strand
AAAAATAGAAAGAAATGATCTGGACAACTAAAAATATATACATATAGAAAAAATTAGCCGGGCATGGTGGTGCATGCCTGTAGTCCCAGCTACTCGGGAGGCTGAGGCAGAAGGATTGCTTGAGCCCAGGAGTTTGAGGTTATTGTGAGCTAGGCTGACGCCATGACACTCTCTCTAGCCTGGGCAACAAAGCCAGACTCTGTCTCAAAAAAAAAAAAAAAAAATTCGTCCTTTAACTGGATTCACTATGTCTTTAAATTATTCTACTCTTAAGGTTTATTTAGGAGACCTCATATTCATAGGGAGTGCAAAGTTAAACTGCAGCCAAACCTGAATTTTCACAATGGCCCAAGAAATGGAGTTCAGTACAGAGGCCCACAAAGTACATATTACACAAAGAAGCAGACAAGATAATCACGGCAATGACTGGGAAGAAAGAATATACACATGTGGTACAAAGTGCAGGGGTGACAATGTGAATTATCAAATTGTGCTATAGATCAAAATACAGTTAATACCAAAACAAACAAGCAGACATCGTTCTTTTCAGTGTGAGTAACATTTGGCTCCAAGTTAGAGGCAGAAAAACATGCACTCAGAGAGAGATTATCTGTATCTTATTAAGAAGACTAAGATGTCTTCATCGACTCCTACACTGAAATGACAGAGGAGAACATAGTTTATGTACCAATGACTAAATGTTCTTAATCCTTGTCTCTCAAGACAATCACCTCCCCAGAACTGCCACACTGACAGATGAGGCCTCAGATTTCCCTATTCAAAGAAAAATCACTTAACAAGTTGCTGAAGGAACGAAAACTGTAGGCACTAGTATACTAAGCACTCACACACAACTTTATGGGAAACTGAGAACAGAGACTAATTAATTAATCAAATCTAAAGATATCCTGAAATATGTCAGTGTAATCAAGCCACAGTATTGGGAAAAGCAAAATTATACTTTGGGAAATATAACCAATCCTCCTGGTGGGAGTTTACCATGAAAATCCTTCAGCTGGGTTTATGTTCCCGCAGTGTGCGTAACTTTGGGTTTTGATCCACACTATTGTTTAAGTTGCGAATGCATGACCGAAGGGACACATGAATTGGAGATCACTCATTCATCCAGTAGTCATTCAGTGCAGGTGGATTAAGGAAGGGCACCACCTTCCAGGCACTATGCTACAGTGCCAGACCACAGAGATGCCTGAGAAGAGCCCTTCTCTTAAGGAACTCACAGTATAATGTGGAGACAGTTGTGTGTACAAATAGCTACCATCCTATATCCAAGTACCACGGAAGAGTGATGTGCCAAGTGCTCACGATTATGGAACAAGAGAAACAGAACCACAAGTTTTGGTAGGAACTTAGATCACCTCTAGTAGCTCAGTAGGTCTGGAGTTGTAATTGAGGTTTCTTAGGTGAAACAGGTGTGGACTGAAATTGCATAGCCAGTGAAGGCAGTCGATGCATGTCTAGAGTAAATCACTAGGAATCATACATACCTTAAAAAGACTTGAGATATACTGGTCTTGCAGGAGATTTGGGGAAAGCATGACAAGGTAGTATCTAAAACTTAAAGTTCAGTTCTCAATAAAGAAACTTCACTGATTTCAAAATGGTTATTTTGAGAATCATCCTAATAGTTCACTGCTGCAGTCGCATTGGTTGTAGGGGTGAGTGTGTGTTTAATCTTTACAGTGATATGTACTGTGTGTGTGTATTTTACTGTGTATGTTGCATAAGAACATTTTTGTCCCTAAAAGTAAGGATCGCATCTTCTTACCCTATGATCCGGCACAATGTTTTACCCTATGAGAGAATGTTGTTTGTTCATTATAATGGCTTTCAAATTAGACTGAATTAAAACTTATCAAAATAAGCATCTATGCATGACTGTTGCTCAGACAGCAGCCAGGAGAAAACTGACGTGTTCTGCTGCAGATCCTGCTAGCAGATTGGGTTCCACAGAGGAGATTGCGTGTCTGGCATTGAAGGAACGTTTGAAACTACGAGCAGGAACAGCCCGTGGAGTGGGAGTCTACGCTTTACTGGACAGCTGGTCTCCACGCTGTCTGATTACCAAGAAGCTATTTTGTTCTGCTCAACACAACAGGACAAATGGCCCTTCCAGCCTGCTGAGAGGAGTCAGTGGGGCTGCAGGACCACAGAGATCTGAGAGTTGGTATGTGGCTGCTGGGGTCCTGAGGCCAAACTGCCCAGAATGGACTCTGGCCATGCAGGCTGTGGAGCCAGGGTCTGCTCGGCGGGACCAGGGGCCAGAAAAAAACTAAAAACAATCAGGATGCACCCAGAAAGAATCAGGAATGTGATGAATGAAGGCTTTGGCACTGGGGCCCAGGGCTGAGATCCTCGGAGGCCGTAAGAACAAGGACCTTTCCTTACAGTACCAAATTGAAAGTGCAGTCTCCAGTCCAAGAGGAGTGTCGTGCAGGGAGGGATCAGGAATCAGGACTGACACAGAGCAGCACAGGGCCTGCAAAAGGCACAGCACTTTTCATGCTGGGAAGCCCATGATTATATTGAAATTATCAGATTTCAGGCATATTCAAAAGGTACAGAGGGCTCAACATCAATGCAGTAAGAACTAGAGAAGTACCTGAGAAGGTAGCAAGACATAATCAACGCAATGTCATCAAAGAAGCCGGCCAGAGACAATACCTTGGTGCTATGGTCAAAATGGACCCATTCCTCAGGGAGGAGAGAGGGATTGGGAAGGAGGGAGGGAATGGGGGTGTGTGTGACAGGGAGGAACACATGCATGTAAGTCACCAGTAAGTAGCTGATATTATCTACACCAATAAATGAGCATAAACCCTGCATTGAAAGAATAAGAAATACCTGAACCGAGGACCCATTGGCACCAGGCAGTCAACGCGTGATGCCCACTGAGAGATCGTCACAGCAATGGCACCAGGCTGGGATGATGCCATCTTTAGAGACTGAGCAGGTGCTACTGTTGTTCTGGAATTTTCAGTTCTCCAGATCAGAAGCTCTCAAATCAAATCCCAGAACTCACTCGCCATAAAATGACACTAAATGCTCACCCTCTGAGGATCTCACTTTCTTCTGTATGAAAAATGAACAAAGGAATGACAGTCCAGGGAAACAATGAGGCTCACACAGCAATGGGATTTAATCAAGGGGAAAATAAAAATGTATGCCCTTTAGAACCAGGTTTGTGCTTACCTAGAACCACTTACCACGGATCACACACATACACTGATCAATTATAATTCAGGGAGTCCGAAGTCATTTGGTTTCCTAGAACTGTTTGATGCCCCTCCAGTGTTTCACATGCAGAGATTCTGATGTAAGAATCTCCTTATTTTAAACTAATTTACTCCGAAGACATGGCACCATTTTTTCATCCCCAATCTGCAATTCACTTCGGCTCCTCATTACTCCTAGTCACGCAACTACATTAAGGAGGGAAGAGAGTCTCCGGGCCCAGACGGCAACTGATGGGAGAAATAATAGAATGAGAGACCAGAAAGACAGCTTTGGCTAGAGTAGGAGTTGCAGTATTTTCCAAATCTGTCAGCCTCACAATGTGGTGTTTCAGTAAGGATTGAGTCATGACTCCATTTCAATTACCCTACAAAAGGAAAAAAATTGTACGTGACAGTCGACCATGAACACTCATAGCAGCTAAATCTGCAGACAGGAAGGGCCGGAGTTGCATGTGCTCTACGGGTAAAGTTGCAAAGGGCACCCCGGGGTTTGGAATCCAGGTGTGCTGTGTGCTCCGTGTGTGTGTTCGCACGTGTGTGTGCACGTGTGCACGTATGTGCGTGTGTGTGTGCGTGGGGGGGGGAAGAGAGAGAGAGGAGGAGGAGGAGGAGATGAAGATGATGAAGAAGAGAGAGATAGAAGGGGGACAGAAATAGAGGAAAGTGATGAGACAAGTGGCGGGAGAGAGAGAGAGAAGGTACAACAAAGAGGCAGACACAGAACAGACACAGAAGTAGGAACAGTTCTGGTGACATTGAACATGTTGTGTTGTCACTAATGATGTCTACGTCACTTTGCCAGTTTTGGAGTAAATTATAGTAACAATAACAACATAAAAATAATTGTTATTAATATATGAACAGACACCAATGGCTGGACATTGAATAGATGTAATTATGAGGCAGTAAGTGCGTTATATCTGACAAGGTGAACAAAGTGCTGAAGGAATTAGAGTGTCCCCAGTTTATAAACTATGGAGCAGTCAGTGTTTCTTTTGAAAGAAGGAGTGTCTAATTCAAGCAAACTCAATGACATGAGCAAGATGTCCCATCCCTGAAACAATGCAATGTCTGGTAATAAGTAGGTGCTCAATGAATATATGTTGTTTCATGAATTCTTACATGGGAGGAAGGCATTAGGCGGATTCTCCTTGGCTGGGTAGGAACGCACGGGCCCAGGCAACTTGCTCCCTGCTTACTTACCTACACACTCTGTCTTTAGGAGCAAACTGAAATTCTGCCCAAGGGCAGACTTGCTCTTCCCAAGCCGGAGTGACAGAGCTCATGTTAGTTAGATGACATGAAATGTGACAAAGGAGACCTCAGGCCCTTAAGCAGCCATCAGGAAAATATCCGGAAGACAGCCCCTCAAATCTTGAAGGCAAAATGCCCTTTTCAGCCCTGGGATGTCCACTGGCACCGTGAGAGAGACCTTCTCTTGACCTCTTTGTGTCTCCAAGGGCTTTTCTCTCTGCACTCAACACTCAGATGTAGCTGTGGACCCTGCTGGGCACAACAATAGACAAAAGGATCATAAATTAGGAGTCTTAGGAATGGGGGCAGGTGAACCTGAAAAGGAGAGAGCTGTAATGCTATTCTAAAGGAAAAACTTTCTATGCATAAAAGTAATGGAAAAAGTCACAAAGAAGTGTGCAATTTGACTATACGAAAAATAAAACCCCAAAAAATAACAAAATTAATAAGCAAGGAGTAGACTCTTAAAAGTGTAAAAACATGACCATGACAATTAGCCAATATAATATCCTTAATATACAAAGTATGTTTACAAACCAGTTTTCAGTAAGTAACTCTGTGAAAGCACAGAGATAGACAGATATATGAGGAGAGAGAGAGAAAGATATTAATCATAGATCTATCTATCTATCCTAGTCCATTCAGGCTGCTATAACAAAATCCCAAAAGCTGGGAACTGGGAAATCCAAGGTCCAGCAGATTTGGTGTCTGATGAGGGCCCACTTCCTCATAGATGACGCCTTCACACTGTGTCCTCACACAGCAGAAGCAGCAAGCAAGCTCCCTGGAGTCATTTTTATAAAGGCACTAATCCCACTCATGAGGACTCCACCCTCATGACCTAACCACCTCCCAAAGGCCCCACCTCCTAATGCCATCACTTTGAGGGCTAGGATTTCAATGTATGAATTTGGGGAGATGCAAACGTTCGGACCACAGCACTGTCTATCTGCCCGAACCCATCATTGGATAGAAACATGGGATGCAAACTGGAAGCAATCTCAGAGATCAATCCTAGGATATGTCCTCAGGATTTTCACTTTCTCACTTTCCAAAATGCCTTTCACACCTTCATCTCTCTCTTCAATCCACTCATACGCCCTCTTCCTGCCTCATACTCAATGCATGACTTTGCCTCACACACTAGAGAGGGCGCTGAAAGATTCAGAAGAGAGCTGTCATTCTTTTTCATTATCTTATCTCAAACTCGCTACCTATGGATCCAGTAAGTCTACCCTCTCCCCCGCCCCATGACCAGAGAGGTGGCAACAGATGTGCCGTGGAGGACACATGCTCCTGCCCCAGTCAATGGAGATCCTTTCTTGAGTCCAGCCCTTCTCTCCTTCTCAAGGATGTGGCTTCTGCACCTGACTCCTCTCTGCTGTAAAATCAAGTTCCCACAGCACAGAATCCCACGATCTAGTGGTTTTGAATTTTTAAAAAAATTCCTTTAACTGCTACCTCCTTGAAACAGTCATCTCTCATCTTTCAGGAGACCAAATTCTCCTGGTTTTCTTTCTATCTCCTTCTCAGGCTTCCTCCTCTAATTAGCCTGAAAGTGTTGGAGCACTCTAGGGCTGGGGCTCTGGACCTCTTTTCTTGCAAACCTTCTCCCAGGGGACCTCATCCAATTTCATGGCTTTAAATATTATCCGTTATGGATTGAATTGTGTTCTCCCAAGAGATGTTAAGGTTGTAATTAGTACCTATGAATGTGACCTTATCTGGAAATAGGATCTTTGTTGATAAAATCAAATTAAGATGAGGTTCTTAGGGTGAGCCCTCATTCAGTAACTGACATCCTTATATGAGGAAGGACATTTGGACACAGACACAGGCTGGGAGAAGACGGAGGCAGAGATTGTAGCTATAGGCCTATGGATCAAGGAATGTGAAGGAAGTTAAGGGAAAGGCATGGAATAGATTCTCCTCTAGAGCCTAGAGAGAGTGTGGCCCTTCTGAGACCTCGATTTCAGACTTCTAGACATCAGAACCGTGAGATAATAAATGTCTGTTGTTTTAAGCCACCCAGTTCTGGGTACTTTGTTATTGTAGCTCTAAAAAACTAATACACCATCTGGATGGTATTAATTTCCAAATGCTATCTCTACCGCTGACCAACTCTTCACTCCACATTGCCTATCTGACTGCTCTCTGGGTTTATCTTTAAATGTCTAATAGGAATCTCAAAGCAGAAATCATCATTCCCATCTCGCAACCTGATTTCTCTTCTACGTTCTTCATATTAGTAAATAGCCCACGATTCATCCAGTTACTGATGACACAACCTTAGAGACTCATTCTTGATCTCTCTCTTTCTTTTATTTTATATCCGATAAACACATGAGTAAGTCTTGTCAACTTCATTCCAAAACAGATTCCTGCATGGCTCCACTGAAACTCTTTGTGGTCATCTTGTGCTACACTTGTCTCTGCCCAGTTCTCTCCAGCCACACCTGCCTTCTTTCCACTCTGCAAAACTCAAAGTTCTCCTGTCTCAAAGCCTGTGCATTGGCTTCTCCCTCAGCCTGGAATGATTTCCCCCAGATTATTGCATGGCTGTCTCCTTCTTATTCAGATTTCAGTTAAATATCTCTCTATCATATTATCTTTCTTAATCATTGTGGAATCACTAGAACCAGCTAACAAGTTCTTATTTATCTCCTGTCTTCCCCTACTGCATTTTAAATTTCATCATATAAAAGCTTTTGTTTCGTTATTCATTGCTATAGTCCTATAATAGTGCCGACCCAGAGTGTTCAGTAAGTAGATTTTGTATGAATAAACTCTCTAATCCACCACAGTCTCCTTATTTTACAGAGGAGAAAATAGGCAGTTCACTGCCTTCCCCAGGCTGTGGCTGCAGCCTTCCCCCTTGCAATTCAGTGCTGCGCTCCTTCCCAAGAGACACTTGTCAGCATGTCTGTCTATAGGCCATTTCCTTGATCCTGCACTGCTATTTGAATGAGATGAACTGAAATGTCTGAATCTTTTCATTAAGTTAGTCCATCAATTGATCATTCACAATGAAGTGCCTACTATGTGCCAGACGCTATACTCTGTGCTGGGACTATAAAGCCAAATTCCTGAGGGCTGCCACCCTGAGGAATTCAGACTAGTAAACTTAAATAAATAGCAAATAAAATAAGTGGTGCAGCAAAGGCTAGAATAAAATGCCTCAAGATCAAAAATGATGATGAGAAAATGTTTCCTCCATGTAACAATGATTAACAAAACCTATCTATAACATTTTGAACAAAGCAAATTCTAAATGACTGTTGCTGACTGGTAAGTAGAAGGATTGGTCAAACTCTCCTTCTCTTCCTCCGAAGAGACCTGTTTCTATGGAGACCATTCAAGTTAGGAGAGATTCCCACTAATTCGGGTGGCTTAGATAATAGTGGCAACAAATACAGCCTGAGTACTTTCTACATCCCGGGCCCTGTGCCTGTCCTTGGCGTGCCCTGGGATGTGGGGACTGTATGAGCTCCCCAGGGTTGCTGGAACCAACGAACACAAACATGGCGGCTGAAAGCAACAGAAATTTATTCTCGCAGTTCTGGAGGCCAGGAGTATAAAGTTAGTTTTACTGGGCTGAAGTCAAGGAGTCAGCACAGCGATGCTCCCTGTGAAGGTTCTGGGAGAGAATCCGTTCCTTCCCTCTTCTGGCATTTGGTGGCTGCAGTGTTCCTTGACTGTGGCCCCATCACTCCAATCTCTGCCTCCAGTGACCACATTGCCCCCTCTCTGCTGTCTGTATTCTGTTTCTGCCTCTGTCTGATAAGGATACTGGTGATTACATTTAACGCCTGTCCGAATAATCTCATCTCCTATCTCAAGATCTTTAATGCAAGCACATCTGCAAAGCCTTTGCCATATAAGATAACACTCACTGGTTCCAGGAATTAGGGTCTGGACATCAGCCTACTGCAGAGATTATTGATTATATCACGTTGATCTAAGTAACAGGTGCTTATGACGTCCTGTTCTGTTCTGTTCATCCACAGCTCTAACCACAACTGTGTTAAATACTTACTTTCATGGTTAGTTATTTGTTTAATATTTACCACCAATAAACTAAGTTTTTGAAAACAGGAAACATACTTTTCTGCCTGTCTGTTGTGTTTACCACCGTATTCCCATCACCATGCTCACCCTACTCTAACATAGCTTCTGGCACATAATAGATGCTCAATGACATGTGTTGGATGACAAATGGAGTTTCACTTAAAAGATGAGCTTAAAATGCTCAAGTTCACTCAACTAGTAAATAGCAAAGCTGGACCCTAAGTCCAAAACCCGTGAGCTCTCTCTGCCTTTCTTAATCTGGTTCCAGGATTTTGATTCTCAATTCTCTTAACTTTTCTTGTAAAAGAAAGAGCCCCACAAATTTCCTCCTGCCTTGTATTGAACAAAAGCTTTATGCTACAATAATGTACAACAGTATTTAACCATCCAATGATAAGAGGCAGGCTTAATGAGAACTTCGTTAGAGATACTGCTGCCTATAAAATATCTACAAAAATCCATTTTTTTGCTTTGAGATTCCTGCCAATTCCCAGGGCTGCAAGCATATGCCTGAACACCTAGACATAAACCCACACTAAGCCTTGACTTTCATTCTCAGAAGGTGGCCCTTATGATATTTATTTTTAGAAACTGTAAAACCAAATCATCCTTACAACAGAATTTTAAAATTTAAAAAATCTCTTTTCCTAAAATGCCACAGGTATTCTCAGACTGCTCATGAGATTAGTCGGCCCAGCAAATGCAAAACAAAAACCACTAGCTCTTTCTGTCAAGTCTTGGATCAGTAACTAGCACATTGGTTCTCCTCCTCTCTATGGGCTATGCCTTTCAGAGAGAAAACGTGGCTATTATCAGGAGTGTGTAAAATTCATTTGCCATGTCACTGCTGTCTCCAAGCATGAAATGCCAACTGAGGGGCTGGGTGTTGATGGGAAAGAGAGAAGTGTGTGTGATATTTTCGAAAAGTTGATTATGGTGTATTCCTGCTGTGGCAAAATCTTGGGATTTATAGCTGCTAATATAGCTCTTTTTTTTCTCTCTCTCTCTTTTCTAGAATGGAAGAATACCATTTTAGGATATTTTTAAAATAAAGAAAACCCTGAAATAAGATGTTTTCATATGCTCGGTTATATAAAATATGTTCATATCTAAACAACAGAAGTAAAAAATGCAGTCCCTAGTAAACTTTAATTTGAGGACTGACTAGACAAAGAGAGGCCCTTAGAGGAATAACTGAGCAAAAAAGGCCCCAGCAAAAATTTGAAAGAGCATCTAGAAAGCGCTGAAAATGCCACATAGGAAAAATGAGAAGAAAAAGCATTAGGATGAAGAAAAAAAAAATCTAAATTATTTTTCCCTTCATAAAACTGAAGACAGTTATAAATTCTTCAAAGCAAGGAAGGCAAGTTCTTGATAGAAGTTAGCTAACGCATGACCATGGCTTCCCAGAAAGCAGGAAGTAGAACCCATTGCATCTTTTTTATAGTGAGAAGATTCGGCTTGTCCCCTCTGATTCAGCAGTCGTTTTTAATTTCATCAGGAGATGGAGGGAAGTGGAGGGACTCAAGGGACACTGAAGACCTACTCCAACGGAACGTGGTGGTGGTTTGAGTGTGAAAACACAGGCAAATCAATGATAGCTTCTTGGTTCATATTATGAGCATTATGTGGGTGGTGGTGCTATTTATTGAGATAGAAAAATTGGTACATTTTAGTTTTTGGAGAAATGAAGCATATGAAATTTTGAGTATGAGGTGACCAGAACACATTTGGATGTATAAGTCTAGAACTCAGAAGCGATGTCTGAGCTGAAGATGGAAACTGAGATGGAAATGAACACACAGGTGGTATTTATGCATGTGGGATGCGGCCGTCCATTGAGAAGAAGGCCCGGTCCAGAGCCCCAGGAAACCCAGTATTTAGAAGTGAAACAGAGGAAATGCACTCAGAAAATGGACTGGAAATGTTTCCAGAGAAGAGAGTGTACTGTCCTGAGAAACGGTGTTTCTGGAAATCTCACTTGGGTTTGAGCTCCAGCTCTACCACCTACCACCTTTGTATACTTGGGAAAATTATTTAACTTGTTTAAACTCACGATTACTTTTGAATTTGAAGCAGTATTATGCACCTATGAAAGGGAGAGCAAATTCCTTTTTTTGGATTTGATTAAAATAACATTTCTTAAAGTGTAAGGAAAATGATGAGACAAATAATATATGTATCCATTGGTGTTATGTAATGCTCACAGAATTTTGTTCCTATTTTCAAATGTTTTTTTTTCCTAAGGGAATGATGGACACGTTTGCACAAAAGGCAGAGCAGGTTAATGCACAGATTGATTTATCTGTTTATACCTAAGAATGATTCTCCTTACCTGAGGCACTTGAGAAATGTGGCTCACCTAATCTTGAGGAATTCTGAAAATTTCTTTGGATAGACCAACTTGTCATCAAGGGGATATCTCAAATGATTTTTCAATCAATTCCTATTTGAGGGAAAAATATGATGAATTTTTCTGTTACAGGGAAAATTCACCTAATTATACTAATCTTTTGTTATTTAGAATAAAACACAATGATGAACTTATCTTGATTTCTGGATAAGTCTTCCAAAGCTTTAAAAATACATGTTATATTTGGAGAATAAATCTTTTATCTAGAAAGGAGTTTAAAATGCCTATTGCTTTAAGTTTGAATGATTCCTAAGTTCAGCTATGTTTTAGAGTCTCTTTTTTATTGTATTTAACAAAGTTCATAAAGAACCTTTTTAAAAAACCCTACCATGTTGCCTCTCTTTAGTCCATTAGTTATATATATACTGCTTTAATTTATTAATATATTTTTTCTTGAGCAATAATATGAGCAACTGATAGTGGATGATATATGCACATTAATTTTTATACATAGAATCTCAATTCTCACAATAGTTCTCATTATACACCCAGGGTGGTTTTCAAAAGTCACTAAAGAAAGATAGTTTATCTTCACAGAGATAGCAACAATTTACTTTTTAATATTAATGAAATTCATATAAATGTCATTAGTAGCATATAAATTACACTCGAATGCCTTCATGGTGCCATAACTTAGATTCAGTGTTCTGTTGGGACTCTCTGTACTTTATAGAGGATAATTTATACATTGCTTTTAAGGTAATATAAAGTTAATTTTTCATATTGTCTCTGAAAATAAAAAATGATGCATTCTTACGTTTCAGTTTTATTTTCTTAGGAGATAATAATTCCCAATTGAGAAAACAGTGCGCAAAATTTGGTTTAGAGCAATTAAACTGATTTCCAAGTTCTAAGTTTTGGAGAATGAACACTCCATAGCCTGTAGTCATTTAACTGGGTGAGAGTAACTGATGTTGTATTAAAAGAAATACATTTACAGCTATTAACTGGCTATAATAAAAAAGTACAAATTATGAATAAATGAACAAATTCTTTCAACAAGATTGAATTACTGACTAGTGAAGTAGATCAGAATTAGGGATACTCTTCTTCAAACTAAATGCTTTTTGCATGCTGGCATCTTGTTTCTTTAGAAGACAGCAAAGGTGGAGCTAATACAGGAAGGTGGGCAGAAGGGTTACACTGAGCAAGGAGGAATTCTCTCTCATTCTCTTGTTGGAATGCCTTGAATACAAGAAAGCACTTTATCACAGTGGAGCAAAACTATCTCCCAGGGCCTTCTGGGTATTAATTTTAATTCTTTGAAATAATAGTAGCTACCACATGTCAGGCAGCTTTAATACTTGTCTTTGAAATCTCGCAAGGTAGACACAATTATTCTCCATTTATAGATCATGAAATTAAAATTCAGGTAGGTTAAAAAATTTGTCCAGCCTCACACAGCTAGCAAGTTGTCTGACAATAAACCCGGAGCTGACTTCTAAGCTCTTACTCTTTCTTTCTGTCTCTGCTGCCTCTCTCAATCAAAAAGCCACACAGACTAAGCCCTTCTTCAACATATTGGCCCGCCATATATATCGTTCAGCATTTCATGTTCTTCCCATACCCTCTTTCATCCACGATAAATATTCTGAATTTACTCAGCCTTTTAAAAAAATAGCTTGAGTTTGAATCTTCTCACCTTTCTAGTGTCTCTTCTCTGGACACACTCCAAGTACTCAATGTCTTCTTAAAGCATGACACCATCACAACCCAGGAATGATCTGACTAAGGTGGATCTGGGAGAAACCAATATGTACTTTGTGATGAGTATTATACTTCTTTTAATGCAGCCTAAATGTAAATTAGTTTTTATGATGATCACTATGTATCTTGTCCATGAGCATATTATAAGAGTTCATCAGATGCCTTGCTGAAACTCAATATCCAAATTGTATCAGACCTTCTAGATATCTACCCCCCCACAAAACTTATTAGCTCTATCATTACTAAATGAAATTTAAGCCAGTTTTCAAGATACCCCTTCCTAGCAATCAGGCAAGACTCATTTTCGTATTTATTTTATCCCAGAGCATGGGCTGCGTCATTATACAAGAATAATTTTCACCCTGGGGAGAGTCACCTTTCTTATATAAGAGACAGCATACATTCTGCTGCTGATTATTTAGATTGGAAAGAGCACACAAAAGGACATGTTAGGTGGCAAAGCATTTTGATAGTTGAATCAATAATTCAAAGGCTTTTGAGTGGAATAATGTCATGGAGAGTTTTTTAATTTAGAAAGATGACTGATAGGAATATAATTTATTGCTCTTAAGTCTTCATGATCTTCTAGCTTAATCCGAAAGCCACCATTTTACAGTGGCCAAAAGAGTATACCATCTTCAATCAAAAAAATAGAAATAATTGTATTAAATAAGTCATTCATTCACTTAGCAAACATTTTTGTAAGAAAATAATAATTATTTCACTCATTCACAGAGGCCTAAAAAAGGGACAAGATTCTAGAGTGGTATCTCGTGAATTTAAAGCCAATTATCTTTAAACACTGCCTATATCGGTGAGCTACAATAAAAACAATCTTGAAATGAAGTCCATGATTTCCTGTCTATCATTTTCATATATTTGCAAGTGATAGACATGAAATACATTAGTCCTATTGGAGTTCAAATTTTGATAAACTAGTGCCCCAAAGTGACAGTAATTCTGCTGAAGTCAATCTGTCTATATAATGGACTTAAATGCCAGTCCCAAAATTCATGCAGAAAATTCATCTCAGGAAGTTGCTCCCTAGAGGCATCTTCTAAATTTACATGGATAAGACAATGTGTTTTGAAATCTATAGGAAGATTATAATGGGAGCAAAGACCACACCCCTAAAAAATAAAAAGGAATAAAAACAATCTAAGAATCAGATATCACGTTGTCAATCACACAAATGATTTTTTCTCAATTTACGTGCAGCCTGTCAGCATCCTCTTCCCAGTGTACATTGTCTGAAAACTCTATCTGGCTGCTCTGTTCTGAATGAACAGGAAACTCTTCAACAGCACCCTCTATAGGATGCCTTGATAACATCAGTAAGCAGAACATTGAGCACAAGCCTGCTAGTCACATATGCATCCCAGATGAGAAGGTAACAAAGGCAGGAATTCTTCTGTGCTCTCATCAACAACAAATCTGCATACAAAAGCAGAAGAATAGTGAATATAACCTTCTTGGCTGCTGAATGTATGCGTGAGGGGGAGAAAACAGCCTGTTACCACTGCAGTCAGAAGGAACCAAGTTACAAGAGACCTTGACAATTTGCAAAGAATGGTATGTCCACCAACCACCCTCTCTCCCTGGCTACTTTACTTTCTCTCTTCTAGTGCAAAAGGAACTCGAGAGATAATTTCCTTTCTTTCTTTCACTTAACAATGTCATAAAACAGTAACAGACATATTAATCAATGCTAATGGTCACAGAAATGCTTAAACAGTGAAGATCTTAAAAGTAGAAAAGCAAAATCTCTATAAATAACCCACAAATCACCACTAATTTTGAGTAATACAGAACTGTCTATTTTATTCTTTTAAATGAAAGATATATCTGCCCTTCTGCCTCAACTGAGGCAGAAACAGACAAGTATCCTGGAAGTCAAACCTAAAGCCTGACTTTGGTCCTTCACTTGCAGGCATCATCATGTTTCAGTTCTGAGTAGTATTATCCTTTATGCATAATAATAAATACACTAACATCTAGAGTTTGAAGAAAGATAATTAGCTAAGATTTGGGGCTATAACGTGACACCAAAATAAAAAAATCCAAAGAGGTATTTACAGTGTGCTTGTATTAGCTTCCTAGGGTGGGTATAACAAACTACCACAGACTAGGTGGCTTAAAACAACAGAAATCTATTTTCTCACAGTTCTGGAGGATAGAAGTCTAAAATCAAGGTATTGGCATAGCTATGCTTTCTCTGACAGCTATGGGGAAAGAATCCTCCCTTGCCTCTTCTATTAGTTCTAATAGTTTCCGGTGTTGCCAGCAATCCTTGGTGTTCCTTGTCTTGTAGTTGCTTGACTCTAATCTCTGCTTCTGTTTTACATGGCCTTCTCCCTGTATGCCTGTGTCCAAATCTCCCTCTCTTATAACAATGTCAGCCATTGGATCAGTGCCTAGCTAATCCAGTGTGATCTCATTTTAACTTTAGTTATATCTGCAAAGACTATTTCTGTGTGAGGTCACATTCAGAGATTGTAAGGTTAGGATTTCAATATATTTTTCAGGGAGATACAATTCAATCCATAACAGAACTCGTTTAAACCACTGACTCACTCAACAAACCACAGCTAGCAGCAGTATTGGTATAACTCTTGGGTGCTAAAAGATGATAGAAATGGGGGAGAAGGCACACAGCCCACAGAGAACAACCATGTCATAGTATAGATCTGTGTATCAGGACCATGGACAGTAGCTCATATTCCTTCCACCACCACCCCCATCCCACCCCAATAATGGTTATGCTTATGCCTATGGAGAGAAATGCCTTGCACTAAACAAGGCTTATCAAGGGCTATTACATTGTTCACCTACTATTTCTAAACTTGTACTCTGTAAATCAATTTATCTTACTCACTATAACTTTGCCTGGTATGGTGACAAGAAGAATATAGTAATAGCTGGAGTGCAGTGGCATGATCATAGCTCACTGCAGCCTCAAATTCATGGGCTCAAATGATTCTCCCACCTAAGCCTCCCAGGTAGCTAGGATTACAGGCAAATTTCATCATGCCTGGCTAATTTTAAAATTTTTTTGTAGAGATGGGGTCTTGCTATATTGCCTAGACTGGTCTCAAATCCCTGGCTTCAAGTGAGCCTCCCAAAGTGCTGGGGTTACAGGCATGCTGTTGCCTTTCTTTAATCTAGGGTTCTATCTTCACTGTAAAGTCCTAAAACCTAAATACTCAATTTAGTGAATAATGATCCAGTGAAAGAAATGGCTTTGCCATTTAAGCTCATTCAGAATTTATTTATTCCAGAAGATCAATGAAATTATTGTAAGATACTTATTCTGCAAAATCTATGTTGCTTTTCTAAGATGAAGCATGTTCAAAGCAATGTGTAAAGAAACATAAATGGATTGGTTGTAAAGCCAGAAGGCGAGGATGGAAATGGGAAAGGGGAAGGAAGTGAGTGGAGTGGCCCTATCTTGGGGGTCTTACCTGCCCTTCTGGGGAACTTGCAGAAAATGGGGAGCTATTTAGGGGCTTTAGGCAGAGGAGTGATATGGTTAAATTTGCATTTTATTTAGATAATCTGTTGATTGTGTAAAGGATGATTCAGAGGTTGGTAAGACTAGAGACAGACCAAAACTTTTAACTAGGGCAATGATAATGAAAGAGGGAATGGAATGGATTCGAGAATTATTTAGGAGACGGAATCAGTAGGCACTAGTTACCAACTGCATAGAAGAGGTTATGTTTTGGCTTGAGGTGACTTCGAAGAGGAATTGTTTTGAGGAGATGGCAAATAATGACTTTGGTCACTGATACGTTAAATTTGAATTGTCTTGGGGAGTTCAAAATCTGTCCTCTTAAAGTTACAATTAGATGGGGGGAACAAATTCTGGTGTTTTATTGCATAGTAGGGTGACTATGGTTAACAGCAAGGTGTTGTGTATCATAAAATAGCCGAAAGAGAGGCATTTGAATGTTATTACCACAAAGAAATGATAAATGCGAGAGGTGATAGATATGCTAACTACCCTAATTTGATCATTTTACAATCTATATATGTACAGAACATCAAATTGTACCCCATAAATATATACAATTACAATGTTATCAATTAAAAATTTTTTTTAAAAAATTTAAAAATCTGTACTCCTGTAGGCTCTGCTGCAGAAACCTCGGCTCTATTTCCTAAATCCCTGATATTGGCACTTTGCATTGTTCTTTCAGCCTTCATTTGTTAGCTCCATGAAAGTTGAGATCTTCTCCTATCCAACCTGGTATCACCTAGAGCCTGAGAAAATGCTCGCTTGCTAACTATTTCTGGTGCCACCCTCAAATCCTTACCTGCGTTAGGTGGAGGAATTGAACAATTTATTTTCTAACACCTGGTAGCTCCTTACTGTCTTCGAGCAAAGAGGAACCCTTAGGTGAGCCTTCAAATAGGACGAGGACTTTTTTCTCAGGACTTTAGACAAAGAGAAAGTCTGAGGATGCTGGGCTTCCTATAGTTACTAAAGTGTGTTGCCAGCATTTGAAGGTACATTTTTCTTGACACGATCTATATGCGTGCTGTGACTTGTTAGCTTATTTGGTTGTTTCTGAAAGTCAGAGATTAACACGCCCCTGGCAGAGCAGGGAAGGATCTGGTGCCTTGTTGAGGAGGACTTAACAGCTTAGGACGGAAACCTACCCATTATGGGATTTAGATAACGACAATCGTGTGTTGTCCTGAAAGTCCCTACCCTACCCAGGGAACAGATACCTAAGATGCAATTCAAAGAGTCAAGGTTGCCATGACAAGACAGGTGGCTGCGTAGGTGGAGATAAGTCTTCCTGGTATTTCATATTGTCACCCCTCTTATCTCCGCAAACTGGCGGAGGGTAATGGGAATTGATAAGTAGAGGATATGTCTGTTTTAGATCTTTCCCAATTCTATGAAGTGAGGACAAAGAAGATAGAAATGGCTTCTCATAAAATTTTATGGAAAACCTGAAAAGCATTGGTTCTATACCTTTATTTTAAAAACAGAAAAATAAAATTAAGTTAAAGGTAGTTGCAATGTTGGAATCAGAATCCAATTCCTTTGATTTACAGAGCAGAACTCTTTCCACTATATCATACTATTTCTTCTCGTGCTTAGAGTTAGATACAGGGCAATACAGTCAGAAGGATCCATTTGGTTATTTTAACAAGCAATTATGCTCTGCCTTAAGAAAATTCTTTGCAGTGAATCCCTAGTTTAGGAAAACCTTAGATATTGACTCAGCTTTTTTATTTTTAAAAATCAGTTTTCCAGATAACTCAGAATATGCCTAATTAAAAATCTAAAATTTTTCCTCCTTGATCATTTGATATGTAAATCTAATCCTATTTAATTGTAATACTTATTTTAATGCCTTCTTGTTGGATCTGAGACCTTATTCTCTGTAGAATGCTCATCTGTTTATGAAGTACCCACACGTGACTTCTTTATCTCTGGTATTTGCATAAATACTTATACTCTCAAGATATTAATGAGAAAACAGAGAATTTAAGTGACTTGTCCAAGTGACAGTGTTAGGACTTAAACTCCCATCTGTCATTCTATGAAAATTTGCTATTTCTATATGATGAACAGTTCATTGCACTTTTTTTCTGATGTCTCAGTTTTAATTCTGCAGTTATATCAAGATGATCTTAGGCTCTGCTGAGAGATGGGAGGATGTTTATACTAGTTTTTGTGTTTTTCAGTATGTTTATATAAGTTTTTAAATTAAATTTGCTACCACTTTTTTCCTTTGGACAAAGTGTGGCTACTCTCAGCATACCTGATTGCTTTAGTCACTGTTTCTATTTTCTTCTTCAAAGCTGCTATGAGTAATATTATGGGCTGAATTGTGCCCCTCACCCTAAATTTATATGTTGAAATCCAGAACTCCAGTTCCTCAACATGTAACCATGTTTGGAGATAAGTTCTGTAAAGAGGTATGTTAAAATGAGATATTTAGGTTGGGCCCTAATGCAACATGATGGGTATCCTTATAAGAAGAGAAAATTTGGACACAAAGATGCACATGCATGGAAGAAAGACCACGTGAGGACAAATGAAGAAGCTGGCCATCTGTCAGCCAAGGGAAATGGCCTCTGTCAGCCAAAGGGAATAAAACCAACCCTGCTAACACTCTGATCTTGGGCCTCTAGCCTACACACCTGTGAGGAAATTAATTTCTGTTGTTTAATTCATCCAGTCTGTGGTATTGGTTATGACAGCCCGAGCAAACTAATATAAACAACAAATGAAGCTGGTTAGTTTTTGAATTGTGTGTGAACTACACATAAATAGATCTTAAAGGAGGCTCACCGCTAGGTCAGGTTCCTGGGCATTAGTGCACAAACACTGTGATGTTGCCTTAGGGTTACTTTAGCAACACATTTTGTTTATTTTGTGACTCTGGCTTCTGTTCTGAATAGGAGGAGTTACACAACAGGTGAGTTTCAGATGGCTAAGATCATAGTCACAAAAGCAGTGAATTACAAAATATAAGCCAGGGTCTTTTAAATAAAGAAGGAGTTTTTTACTTAACTATGATGTTGCTATGATATGCTCTCTGGTTGCATTTAAAATGTAATTGGATTTCCTAAACTTTAATCTACCCATACTCTTTCAAGAACATGCCACCTGTAAATATCATAGCATATGCATATGTTTCATTTTTTATTTTCCTTCTCCTGGACCATATAGGTCGTTGCAGGTATCATACTACCACTATTAATAATGCCTGAGGTTCCCAGCAAATGCTGATGGAATCTGTGGAAGTTCAGAAATGCTGACTAAAGTTTACCTGCAAATGAGTTAACGCTTCGTTTCCTCTCCCAAACTGCTTCAGCGTTTGGATGGAAAGCAGAGTCCTCCAAGCAGAAATCCGTAAGTACATTCCTGTAGTAGTAACATAGACCCTAGCAAATAGGAAAGCCTGTATAGATTTCAAAAATAGCACCCATCTGTCTGAGAACTACTAAAAAATGAATTTTTGCCCTGGGAACATTGCCCTGGAAGGAAAACCTGACTTAGGCTCTGGAAAAGCCATAGAGGAGCTCCTCAGAGAATTACAAAAACATGTACCTTTTTACATTCCAAGAATAATAACCAGGCACAGGAGGAACACACAGTGCCAAGTTTCAAATTTAAAGCAAGCAGCACACAGAGAGTTTAGAGTTGAACTTTGGCCCTTCCCTTGTTGAATGCTAGTAAAACATCACACCTAGGTTCAAAGGTCAGCGCTTACAAAGGCATCTTGACAAGACACTTCTGGCACCTGGGAATCCAGCACAGAAACTTCTATTTAAAACATACATAACTTAGGTACAAATGAATAAAGAATATAGTTTATATGTTGTGCTTATATAAATATACATACATACACACACATTTATGGAATTTCAAAATCGAGGGGAAAACTCTAACAAAACATTAGATAGGTTTAACTAAATCAAAGTCATGGGGCAGAGGGGTGGGGTGGAGGAATTAGATAATCCTGGGATGTTTCATCAGGAATGAAATGCCATCATATTCCTATTCCTGGCAATTAAAAAAAAAATAAAGAAAGATTACATTTTGTATCTGTTTTACAAAGGACACGTGGTGAAAATAGCATTCAGGATGTGGTTGTGGTTCCAAGTCATTTGCAAATCCAAACTTCCTTCAGTTTTGTTATCTCTCACCTTCATATACAGAAATAGGAAGCACTATATCTATTTTATGAAGTGTTAAAGTCACCAGTGATAAAATATCAGAATTTGCATGTTATTCCTAATGATTCAAAACTTTTTGATGTGGCAAATATCCAGATAAAAACTATCTGGCTGCTTTACCATGCTTTGGAAAAGTAGAATGAACTATCATTTTCTAATGAAATAACATGTGGGGCTTAGTAGACGCCTTTAAAGGCAAATTTAAACACACACACATACACATACATAAACACACACACACACAATTCCCATGTCACCTACATAGTAATAACATGTATAAGAAGTTACGGCAAAGCACTACAGAAAAAGAACATAGTAAAATGCAGTTCTTGTTTTTAAAAACTTCACAGTCAACTATTAAAATTCCTGCAGACATTCATAATAGAGAAGGAATTAAAATAAGGGAAGTGTTGTAAATATAAACAACATTCACGTATTACCGTCAGAATACCTAAACTCTACCATTACTGGAAGTTTAGTCCATTGAGACTTCATGTGGCTTGGTAAAATCCTGAAAACCTCCAGGGATCCCATTCATCTGAGAGAAATAGGGACCATATTTGTTTTGTTCACCGTAATACCTCCGATACCTGGAACGTCTGCTGATACACGAGAATGGATCCCGGGACACAAAACACAGATTTCAGTTACTGATACGGAGAAATCCACATGTGATGTAAAGTGAGCTGGCCCATGAGATGCTGTCTCTGTTGGGAGACAGTTCTCTACAGATCTTTCACATTTTGTCTGTCTTGGGAGCAGAGGCAGTGAGTGCCTTTGTTCTGAGTTCTCTCTTTAAGTATGTTTGTGTGAAAAACATTGCTGGAAGGCAGATACAGTGTCTGTCTCCACAGCAAGGGAAAGACATACTTAGTGACCATTATAAAATATTGGTTTCCTTAAGTGCAGGGTTCTCCTGTAACATAACATACTGCATAAGCAGCTGTCACATGGTCCTTTTTTGTTGTTCTATGGGAATTGGTGTTTAGAAAATGGGCACAAAAATGATAATACTCTGGATGCTCCTATTACTATGAGTAACAAACTAAACTTTGATTGATGCAAGAGTCTTGTGTCTTTGGACAGCATCCTTGAAACCATGGTAGGCTACCTGTTAACTTTCAAGTAGGGTCAAATCTCAGATCCTTCACAATTTTAATAGTTTTATATACTAGATACTGGCTTGAAGCTTCTGATTTAAATAATAATGAGAATTTCACTTCCTCCTGAAAAAGAGTGTTACTTCCACTTTAACAACAAGAAAAATCTGGATAAAATATAAAATTATAATTTCTCTTGAGCTACTCATGGAGCTGAGGGTGAAAGGCAGCCAATATGTTCAAAATCCAAGGAAAAATGAGCCCATTCAAAAAGACAGAATGTGGATATTGGCGGAGATATTAATAGCTGAAAATTTTTCAAAGATAAGAAAGATAAAGCACAAATCTAAGAATTTCAGAGAACTACAAAAAGAATAAATGTAAAGCATCACACATGAACACACTATATTCAAACTTCTGAAAATCAAAAATTAAGAGCAAATTTGAAGGCAATCAGAGAAAATGGGCACATGATAAACAGAGAAACAAAACTCAGAATTACCAGAGACTTCTTGTCAGAAAATATGCTAGGAAATCAGTGGAGTGGCATCTATAAAAGGTTAAAAGAAAAAAAACCCTGTCCCTCTAGATTTCTTTACTCTGAAATATATATTTCAAAAATGAAGACAAAATAAAGACTTTTTTTCAGGCAAACAAAAACTGAGGGAATTCATTTCCAGCATACCTGGACTATAAGATATGTTAAAGAATGTTATGCAGGCAGAATGAATATGATAACATATAGAAATTTAGATCTAAACAAAGATTTCCAGAAATGATTAAATGAAAGTTAATAGAAAAGACTTTTTTAAAATTTCTGATCACTCTAAAAGATGTTATTGCCTAACTCAAAAATAGTAATAATGTACTATAGGCTTATACCATAAGTAATATAAACTATGCGGCAACAATGGCACAAAAGATGAGAGATAGGAATTGGCAATACATTACTATAAAAATTTTATGCCTTATTTGAAGCTATACAACCTTATTTGAGGGTGAACTGGAATCGATTAAATATGGAGATTGTAAATGCTTTGGAAACCACTAATTTTTTAAAGACCTATAAGTAATAAGCCAATAGTGGAGATAAAAGTGAATTATAAAAAGACTCAATAAAAAAGCACGCTAAAAAAAAGGAGAAAAATAAAAAGAACAGACGAGACAATTAGAAAATAAAATCAAAGTAGTATTTTTAAAACTAGTCATATCGGTAATCACTTTAAATGTAAATGTTCTAAACATAGCAATTAAAAGACAGGGATTGTCAGATTATATAAAAAGTGAGACCGAACTGAATGTTGCCTACAAGAAACTCACTTTAAATATAAAGACATAAATAGGTTAAAAGTAAGAGATAAGAAAAGATATAACATATTAATACTAATTAAAAGAAAGCTGGAGTGGCTATACTAATTTCAGACAAAGTAGATTTCTGAGTAAAGAATATTATAAGAAATATAGAAGGTCATTTTTTAATGACAAACCATCAATTAATCAAGAAGATATAAAAAATCCTATATACTTTTTAGCAGATCTTTAAAATATATGAAGAAAAATTGATAGAACTACAGGGAGTAAAAGACAAATATTCAGTTATAATTGGAGACTTCAATAGTTTTCTCTGAGTAATTGATAAAACATGTAGGAAGAAATTCAAATAGGATATAGAAGATCTAAACAGCACTATTAACCATCCTGACCTAGTCAATATCTGTATAACATTGCACTCAACAACAGCGGAATACACATTCTTTCAAACTGCAAAATATAGACCATAGATTGTGTTCTGCCCAGAAAACACATTTAAAGAAATTGAAACCATGCAAAGTATGTTTCAGACCATAATGGAATTAAACTAGACATTAATAATAGAAAAATATCTGGAAAAATCTCTAATTATTTGGAAGCTAAACAACACTGCTAAGTAACTCATGAGTTAATGAAGAATTTACAAGGGAAATAGAAAATATTTTGAATGAAATGAGCATGTAAACACAATATATCAAATGTAGGAAATGTAGGTAAAGCAATGCTTAAGGGAAGTTTGTAGCATAAAATGCATACTTGTATTAGAAAAGAAGAAAGGTCTTAAGTCAAAGTTTCCTCCAAAGAAGCTAAGATCAAGATAATTTCAAGAGAACAAACATTTCGTATCCTGTGCCCCTTGCTAGCCAATACTCCTCCCCTAAATACACAGAGAAGTAATTAATACAAAGTCAGAACACTTTAAAATTAGTTTCAAAAAAGATTTGTATACTCATTACACCATATGGGTAAATTCTTCATTGTTATTAGGTTTTACTGAAATGCTTTCCTCAAAGTAAACAAAGTAGCACGCTCACTTGTATCTCTGACTTGGGTGGTGCAAAGGCAATTTATGTAGCCAAAGTGTTTATATCCCCGTAATACTTTGAAATTAAAAAAAAAAGTAAAGAAAGAAAACAAAATTGCTTGAAATCATATGAATTCATTTGTCCTCAAAAAGTCAAAGACTCAGCCACCAAAACATTTATCATTTCAGGAAACATTCTCATTAGGCAATATCATACTTGGTCTAAGAATCTTATGCAATCTAATCTTAGGCAATATAATATTTGGCCTAAGAGTGATGCTTAGTAGAGTGCTCTACAAATGGAGCTGTCACTAGTGTTAGTATGAGCACCATTTTTATGGAGTTATTGATTCACCAGTGCTAGTCTCATCACATCCCCAACTAGTAGGGAGAGTGCTAAGCTTACCGATCAGTGAGTGAAGCCATGGTAAGGTCAAGGCATCAGTACCAGGTATCTACTACTTAATCAGGCTAAGCAGTAAGGCCTAGGATGCAGGAGTTGGATCCTTTCTGCTCAAATTCCTTAGTCTGTGTATCAAAATTCCCTCACATGGCCCTGGGCTCTTTGGAATAACTGTTGAATCTCATAATAGAATAAATCTCCGAAGCATGTCAAGAATGGCCTCTTTTAACTCCCAAAAAAATCTATGCAGAGAGTGTGGCCCAGGGCACTATTGTCAGTATTTAAGCACTTGTTGAGGAAGGGGCTGTTTAATGTGTTTGGATGGAAGGCCCGGGTCAGCTCAGGCCACCTAAACATTCTAATAGAATTACTTAGACTACATCAGTATCTATGTGATCTGTACTTTGAAATCTATAACAAGGCAAGTTAGGGTTCTCTGTATGCATCTCCTTTAAAACTAATAAAATCCATATAAACTCAAATCAAAGTTACTGGATGAGGAAAGAGTAGGCAGTTTCTGGGGATTATTTTTGAAATGTTTCATGTATTATTCATAGTGAGATTTACTCTTGCTGGATCTCATTTTCTTCTAAGCCCACTCTAAATGCTCCCACTGAGGAGGAAGCAGTTGTAATTTGTGCATAGAACAACCAGGCTTCACAATACGCCTCACGGATCAATGCCAGACGTGCTCAGAACAGCACAGTACTGGGGAAGGTTTGGGTGGTGCATTCGCAATATGGCTTCATGAGACCCAGAAGTCCAGAGCTGCATAACGCTTGTTATACAGTGGAGGAGAGACACCCATGAGTTCATGCCATTCATGTAACATGTCAGGTCAGCAGGGCAAATGTTCCTCTTTTGCACGGCACATTAAATTGAAAGTATAAACCTGGGGGTTGCTATTTACAAAGTTCTGTTCTGCATGCTGAGGAAATATAAAGACAGTTTCTGCGCTCAAGAATTGCACATAGTTTAGCTGACTAAACATGCAATCATAAAAATTTAACTAACAATGCAGAGAAATTAATAATAAACCCCAAACTAGCAGTCTAGATCCTATGTGTTATAGCTATTACAAGGGAGAAAGAGAACTCTGAATTGAAAAAAGGCATCCCTCAAATGTCAAGGCCAGAGCTGGGCTTTTAAGATGGAAAGGCAGAGGTGGTTTAGATGAGCACCCAGAAGAAAGTAGTAGTTTTAACTAAGGCAAAGAGATGGGAAGGAGCTAACCTAATTTATGTCAACTCGTCACATATATTTCATAAGCTTACCTACCTTCCGGGTACTTTGCATACATTTCAGGTACATTTGCATACATTCCATTTGTTTGGGTGCCCTCCAAGGTCAATTTTTACATTCCATTCATAACACTTCATTTAATGAATGTATTGTATTTATATTCAGACTCATTCCAATAAGGACTAGAAGCGATTTTATACTCGGAACAATACTGTGCAGAATTATTACTCTTAAGTTTCTACAGAAAAAACTGGAAGCTCAAAGAGATTTAGTCACTTGCTCCAGGTCCTACAGAGCTGAGATTGGAATCCAGATCTATCTGAAGCTAAACTGGATCTGTGACAATTAAGATATGCTTCCTTCTTTATTTATTTGTATTTCCGTAACTCTTTCCACAACACTATGATTGGAATAGAAACTAAAGTCAGATGATACTTGGGAGTGGTGAGAAATGAGCATGACCACCCAGCACCAAGTTACGGATAGCCTTACAGGCAGGTAGAGCAGTTTTCCTGTAAATGAAAGGAATGACGACCATTATAGACCTCAGCAAGAGAGCAACATGATTCAAGTATTTTAAGAAGAAGGCGGAGATGTAGGGAGGCAGTGAGGAATAGCTGGGAGGCAGCTAGAAGAGTTTAGGAAGTTATGCAAAGACTAACAATACTACTGCTCAGTGCTGAAAACAGTGCTTACAATGTGGTAGGATTATTCCAAAGATTTTTCATATGCCAATTCATTTAATCCTCTAATAATAATACAAAATAGATGCCATTATTATCTCCATTTAACAGATGAGGAAACTGAGACTCACAGAGATTATATGTCTTGTCCATGATCACATAGTGAAGAGCAGAGCTTGCATTCCAACACAGGTGGTCCAGCTTCAGAACCTGGGTGCCTGACCTTGATGCCGTACTGACGAGGCATTGGGTATTAAAGGCCCGGGCCGAAGTGATAGCAGTGGGAAGAGAAAGGCGATTGTAGATGCAGCAAGCATTACAAAAGAAGAATCTATGGAGTTTAGTGGCTTATTGGACGAGAAACTGAGGGAAAGGAAAAATTAAAGGTAATTCTTTATTTATACAATGATTTCCCCTAAATTAAAATAGGCAAGTCCAAGAAAAGGAGTCGGTTTTATGGGAAAAGATGGTGAGTCTGGTTTCAGTATATGTTGAGGCTATGGTGGTGGAGCACGACATACAAATGGCACTATTCAAAAGATTGTTGGGAACAAAAGCTTAATCCCGAGGTGGGGGTGGCAGGGAAAGAGGGGTAGTCTGTGGATGGATGGGATGGCGGGGGGTGGGGGTGGGAGACAGAGCGTCTGGGCTAACTCCTGGGGTCACAGTGTCGGCAACTGGGTTGAAGTGGGGGCTATTTACCGAGAGGGGAATTCAGTGGGTGAACACGGTGAGGATTAAGAACCAGCCAGTAGGTTTGGCAGTGTGGTTGCAGTGCAGGTGTGGGCGGGAACACCAGATTGGAGTAGAATAAAAGAACTTTGGCATCATCACTTCTGGAAGCTTTGGCTGCAGACAAACCTTCCACTTCTCTCTCCAACACACACACA
Source organism: Avahi laniger (assembly GCA_963575035.1). Lineage (NCBI taxonomy): Eukaryota > Metazoa > Chordata > Mammalia > Primates > Indriidae > Avahi > Avahi laniger. Next base: position 36,410 of record CAUYSK010090699.1, on the reverse strand, counting down.
CACACACACACACACACACACACACACGGTGTGCACACGCCTCACTTATCATACACCTACGTATACCATATCGTACCCACACACTTCACACACACACGTGCACACTCCACTCAGTAGGAATGAGGTACCCCTCCACTGTGCTCCCGGAGCTCCTAGATACAATTGCATCTTTGTGCAGTATTTACTGGGGGTTGGCTACCCCCTGGAGACGGTGGGGCCCAGCTCCAGACGGCACCACTCACACACCTGCAGTGTGTCTGGCGCCCTTGGAGTCTAGCTGCACACAGCTCTGCCGCCATCCGACCGTCCATAGCTTCAGGACAGAGACTGCATCCCATTCATCTTTACACGCTCAACCCCCAGCCCATGTGGAAACCTAGGAGACAATCTCCACTCAATCATTAAAAGAAAGAATTATTAGACAAGTTTGCCACAGTCTCTCTTTCTCTCTCCACTTCCACATCCCTTAAATGTGAACTCCGAAATGCAAACAATGATATCATAAAATTCAACAAAAATTATACTTGAACACACCTGTTTTTTGAATACTGCTTTGTCATAGGCACCATACAGCACACCTTCACCTGATTTATTCAGTTGACTTGACAAGCTGGAGTGGTGCTTTCGGATCGGTAATCTGGAAAATTGTGTTACAAATTTCAATCCAAATCCAGCCAGGGAGGACACATCGTACAGTGAAACTTTCACCAGGGTTCCAAGTGGACGTATGCAACCGATTCACCGTAAAGCAAATATTAGTATACTAATCTACACTTTTGAATAATTAAAAAAAAGTAGAACGAGAGGAGTGTATTTTTAGTTACAGAATAAGTACCACATGTACTCACCATTAAATTGGTATTAACTGATCGACACTTAAGTGCACATATGGAAATAACATTCATCGGGTGTCAGGTAGGTGGGGGCGTGGAGGGGGTGGGTACATACACAGCTAACGGCGCAGTGCGCACTGTCTGGGGAATGGACACGCTTGAAACTCTGACTCGGTTGGGCAAAGGTAATATATGTAACCTAAACATTTGTACCCCAGTAACATACTGAAATAAAAAAAAATTTAAAAAGACAAAAAGAAGTTTCTTAGGTGGCACAGGTGAGGCATAGAAGAGTCGGCAAGGATGCAGACTCTGGCAAAGACTATTACGGGTCTTCATAACAAACGCGGCTGTGATAGACGGTTCCTCTCAGACTTCAGTACGCAGACACACCCGCAGGGCTCTTGTCAAAATTCACATTTTCATTCTGCAGGGCTGGTGTGGACCCTGAGATCCTACATTCTCGACAAACCCCAGGCAGTGTTGATACTGCCAGTCTGGGGACCACATTCGGAATAGCAAGACTCCGTAGGAGAGATTCTCAGTAAAGTTACTTCTCAGCTCCATATGCAAACTAAATTGACAAGTTTAATTACACACAGAATCTATTTATAACAAACCAATGTTGGTGTTACATATGGTATCACTTTACAGTCCCTTACTTGGGTGAATATGCGTGTATGTGTGTGTGTGTGTGTGTGTGTGTGTGTGTGCGCGCGCGCACGCAAGGGGAAGATTTAATTGAGTTAGCTCAATGGAGGCAAAGAGGTTTACTCTAAGTAAGCAGGAAAAAAAGCGGGCTGCAGTTCCTCCAGAATCTGTTTAGCCAGGATTGCTCTAATCACATTTCATGCTTAATACCATAAGCATTTTTTCTTTAATAAGTGAACTAGGCAATGTGGATGTCTCTTAAGTGAGATTTTCAGAACTCCTTGGCTTCAGCTAGCCAAAATCTCTCTGCTATTGTGGTTATGCGCCATACTGAATTAAAATAGAATTTTATAAAGGATGAGTAGAGATAGACTAAGGTAGAAATATGAAGCAAAGAAAGAGCTTGAGCCCATGAAAATAGAATAGTAAGTGGGAACTGATAATTTTTCATGGCAGAATTGCTGAGCCAAGTGGCCATAGTGGCTGAGAGAGGAGTGAAGGGAAATGACAATAATTATGTAACATCAAGATAGTAATAATATCTACCTCTACCTGAGTTTCTCTGAGAATCAAACTTGATGAAATTTTTAAAAATATATTGAACACTTTAAAGAGCTAGACAGATATTTAGAGTTATTCTAAGAGCTTTGACATATCCTGGATGCTTCAAAAGGGAACAAATTAGAAAGCATGATCATAAGACATATCCCAAGTTAGAAGACCTGGGATAACCTTACTCCGTTACTTAACTCTTTTTGAGCCGAAGGTTCTTCATATGCAAAATGAGAATGTGAAATCAATAACATGAAATATGTATTTTATGTCATTTCTGTGCGAAATCGTTAAACTCAGGAAAAAAGACTCACTACGTAGCAGTTTATCTGGCTGCATGAAAAAGAATCCCGGACTAACGGGAACCTAAATAAGTAGGGCATGGGTGGTGTTTCTCCTCACATACCAGGAATTTGGGGCAGGGGTCAGACATGGCTGAAGTCAACTCTGTTGCTCAGTAATATTGTCCAGGGTTCATTCGGCTACAGTTGTCATCCCAAGGTCACAACATGGTTGTCACGTTGTATATATCACAGCTGCATTCAAGAAAGAGGAACAGAGAAAACGGGGGTGAGAACAGGCACAAGCTGTGTGTCCCCCTTTTTATCAGGAAAGCAAATATTTTTCAGAATTCTCCGCTCCCTCAACAGATACCTACTTACATCTCTCCATCTACTTACTCTGTGACATGGTCATCCCTAGCCGCAAGGCTGGCTAGGAAATGCATAGTTAGCTTTGAAAGACTCTGTAATAGAGGTAGGCAAGGGGAAAAGAGAGTGGGAGAGAGTGATAAACCAACATCGTCTGCTGCTGATGGGCAGAAGTTAGTGGCATTATACTTTGAATGAAGGCTCAATATGAAGTGACCCACCTAAATTCACTGAGTAAAGCTAGAAATAGAACCTTGCTTTTTGGACTATAGTAAGTTCATACTACATGGGCTGGTTCAAAATATGGCTTTACTTTTAATTTATACTCCGTGAGAAAATTTTGCAACATATCTTATTATATGATGATTTCATATTTAATTTCTGCAAGGAAATAGAGCAATGGATAGATTCTAGACTTAGCTACAATTATTTTTAGGACTTTGACATGGTTCAGTATTTCTCCAACACATGTATGATTAAATAAACACTAAAGAAATCACTTACTTGTATTGGGTCTGAAATTTTGCCCACTAATGTACCCAGTCCATTTAGGATGACGCTTGACATCTGGTGAGTGTTGAATAAGAATTTGTTGATCACTTGAATGGATGCAAACTGAACTCCAAATTTGATATGTTACTTTCTTTTCTTGATGAACATTTTTTTTTTCTTTTGGAGCTGTGCATGCTGGAATCCCTCGGTGTCTGTGGCCGTAGGTATAAGAACATGGTGCCCCATCCCAACAGGCAGACCCTGGTCACGTTATGATTACCTTGTGGCTCTCAGTTAAGATGTGGTTGATGCCATAAAGGACTATAGTAGATAATATGTGCAAAGACCCAAGGGAAGCCAAGTGTGTCCCATATAACATTATTTACCACTTGTTGTTTTAAGCCAGACATATCTGCTTCCCTGGTCTTGCCAGACAATACAGAATTTAAATGACAACCAATTCCTTAGGAACAATGATTCTTAAAACTATGGAGTTCAAATCTCTTTTTCAGGAATTCACCCTTCCTACATTTCTTTTCTAGTAAATGATAGGTCCTACTTTGTAGAAAAGGGAACTAAAAGGCAAACTGAATTAAGATTAGCCACCCATTAATAAAAACAGTGGCTGCATATTCTTTAAAAGGTAACTACATTTTGTATTAATCATTGGTACTTTAAGGCCCAACCTTGAGATAAATTATCTGCACGAACAAAACAGAATAAAATAAAATAAGGAAATGTGCTTATACATTATATAAAATATAAAAACCATTATAACAAATGATCTTCATAACACTCACTTAACAAATTGATCAGTATGATACTAATGTTTTGATTCAGTTTATGTACATATAGTAGATGTTGAACTTTATTATGGAAAATAAATTCAAGCTACCAATAGTCATTGCTACAGTGTGTCTTTCTCCACTGCAATATTCAACTTGGTCTTCTCTTTTCGTGTCAAACTTGGGACTACTTGTACAAAATTGAAGGAATTAGATTCTATAATTTTTTTCTTTAAAAATGAGTCTTTGTGAAAAATCATACCTACTATTTACTGGGGTGTCCTGGATCAATTTCTCTGCTGATGTTCTTCCTGTCACCTCCCCAGTTACTGACTCACTTGAACATCTGTCATCATTATGGATGAATCTCTTGTTTTTGTGTTTTATATTTGGTAGTGAAATTTTGTAAATTCTCCCAATTGTAAGTTCTTCAAGAACAAGAACTATGACTTACACTTCTATACAAATGTCCCTACATTATCAAATAACAATCAACAACAAAAGATGGTGTTGATCAAATTACTCACCTGGGAGTCAAATTCTATGTCTGTTTGTGGCATCTGAGAAAATAACATTTATTCCAACTTCTTGAAGATAGCTCATTTCAACTTCTTGAGCTTTAGTTTTTCCATCTTTCTGATGATCTGAACCAAGTATCTAGAATTGAACAACCAATAGAGAAAAAGAAACATATTCCCTATAATTCCAGGGAATATGGAATTATGCAGATAAATATGTCTAACATTTCTTTAGTTTTTATTAGGTGATTTTGCATTATTTCAACACAACCTTGACTCACCCGATTAACATGGCCCTTTCCCTCCTGTTCTAAGATACAGAGGTTGAGAGACAGAGACTCCTAACTGGTTTTCGTAAATGATGGAAGAGAAAACAGTTATTGGGGTCCTTAAAGGCCCACTTGGCCTGCTTTCAGTTCATTCTCTTTTCACAGTCTTCTCATTTTCTTATTCCTCCAAATCAAGCCCTGCATTCATCATGGGGTGTCTAAAGACAATGTTGTCACAGCTCTCTGCTCATGTTTGCAAGCTGACATCTAGATCCTTGATAAAAGATGCTATTACAAGGTCAAAATATTTTTCTTTTATTCCTAGGCAACACAAACAAAAATTGTTCCAAGGAGCCAGAAAGACTAAATGCATTAATGAGCTCTCTAGTAGGGGGGAAAAAAACCAAAACTATGGATGGGCAAATTAGTTGCATACAGGGTTCATTGAGAGTCTCAAGTTCAATTTAAAAAAAGGATTTAGGTATTAAAAACAAACGGGAAGTCACATTTTTGGCAAGTGTGAAGAAATTTAAATCTAGCACAGTGGTCAAAAGTCTGCATTCACAAAAGCTGAGTGGGTTCTAAGCTTGGCAAACATGCTTTGAGCCCCTTTTCAAAGAGGGAAAAGTACTTTAAAAGGCTAAAAAGCAAAGGCATCTTAGATGTTAAATAGATTTTTTTCCAAAATAAAGACTTTGATGAGTTATGTTTAAAGGAATCGGAAACACATGGATTAAGCTTTACTTAAAACAAATGTAGGTTCAAATGTGGAAAGAAAGCTATGGGCAAAGTTGGTTAAGAGCTTCCCTCAATTTCAAATATTTGCAAAAAGGGTTGAGATTTTTCCAACACACCACAAGTTTTCTATGTTTAATTTGATGGCATTACTCACTAGAAATGTTCATCCACTTATTATTCTTCTGGCTCCAATACAGCTGTCATTCTTGCTTTCTCTTGCTTGTCCTCCTCAGATTGTAATTGATTACCCTCTGCAGCAGGCTGATGCTTGTTTGCAAAAGCAGACTCACAGAGCAGCAGCGAGTTCCATGGTCATAAATTCGAGGCATGTTCTGTGCCTGCACGGCACCTGTGAACACGACCAGGTGCATCCACTGGCCATCATTTCCAGACGTGCCATCTCATGAGGCTTCTGATGCCTCTCCAACCACTCTGCTAAATTGGTTTCATGTGCCATTCATTCTAGATGCGTGGAAAGCTGGTTTTTTTCTGGCAATGGGCGACATTTTCCTGGCCCAGCAATCACATGCGTAGGAGGTTTCTACTCTTGCGTGAAGGCGCATTCTGGCCAAATGGGCCTGGCTGACTTGCTGGAAGCTCAAGTCCTCCAGACACACAGCACAGCCAGAGAGCGACTGGCGCCATGCTCCGCATTCCTGCCCATCCTCAGCCTTCCCAGTGCATCAGGCTGAGTCAAAGTTCTTCCCTTTGGTTTCAACCAGTGATGTTAAGTCCTCAGGATCTAAATGCTGAGTTACAGCCCAGCTCACTGAGGAAATGGGGGGATTGGAACGCAATCATCTAAGTTAAATAACTAGAGCAGTGGGTCTCAAAATTGAGCAGTGAAAATTGTCTGGAAGTTTAAAAAACATACTGATGCCTCATGCTCCCATGCCCCAGAGGTGCTGATATAATTGGTCTGGGATAGAAGTGTGGCACTCAAAACTGGACGCATGATAGAATCGCCTGAGGTGATTTTTAAAATATTAAATAATGCACAGAGCCCACTTCCAAAATTTAGTTATAAAATTATTTACTATGGTCTAAGCTCTGTTCTAATGTTCTAAGTGTGAGATGCATGTGTACATATATATAGTTATATTTGTATCTACACATACATTTATATATAAGCATATGTTTAGTTATATATATTAATACATATATAGTTATATATACATATATGCATAAATATACAAATATATTATATATACTTATATGTAATATGTGTATATATACATATATATTAATAGAGCATATACAGTCATCCTTTGGTGTATGCTGGGGACTCGTTCCAGAACCCCCACGTATACAAAATCCGTGTATGCTCAAGTCCCACAGTCACAGTTGGCCCTGAGGAACCCGCATATATGAAAAGTAGGCCCTCCCTAGACGCGGGAATACTTGAATACTTTACTTCAACCCACATTTGGTTGAACAAAACACATGCAAGTGGACCCACGCAGTTCAAGCCTGTGTTGCTGTATAGTCTATCTTTGCAACAAGCCTGTAAACTGGGCACTTGTGATAGCTACCTCCAAATGGCCCCAGTGAGCCTGGCTTTCTGGTACAGGGGTGTAGGCTGCTCCCACAGAACTAGGGCTGATCTGTGTGATCAATGGAATACCACAAAATTGATGACGAGTGTCCTCGAGGCTAAGCCACAAAATGCATTTCCACTTCCACCTTGGTCTCTTGAGTCATTTGTTCTGGGGAAAGCCTTGTGTCATGCCACGTGGACCGGCAAGCAGTCGTGGAGAGAAAATGATGCTTCCCGCCAACAATGAGCGCCATTTTGTCATTTAGGTGAGTATACCTCGGAAGTGGATCCTCCAGCCCCAGTCAAGTCATCGGGTGACAGTAGCCCCGGCTTGGAGAAACCCTGAGCTGGAACTGCTCAACCAAGATGCTCCTGAATTCTTATCCATAGAAACCATGAGAGATCTTAAGCCTCTAAAGTTTCTTAACATCATGCAGCATTAACACAATACTGTTATTATTCCCATTTTACAGTTGAGGAAACTGAGCCATGGGAAATTTAAATAAGTTACCTAAGATTACACAGTTCTAAAGAGTACATCTGGGAATCAAAATTAGGTGGTTTGTCTCCAAAAATCTGTGCTCTTAAAAACTATGCAATAAAGTCACCTATCCATATTGTTATATATCACTCGATGGAGAAGTTACAATGGTGATAAAAAGCCTAAGGAAGTAGATATATGCAAACATCTTTCTTGTTGTCTAAGCATTCCCAATTGCTTCAAAATTATTAGACCATCAGAACGCTATTCTTCCCCTAACTGTCCCATAATTTTTGTTATTTCCTTTAGTACCGAGAGCTTTAAAGGAGCTCTCAGAGCATCATGCATTCCGGCTCTGTGGGTTTTTTTTTGCTGATACTTCGAAACACAGATTATGGAGTCTATGCTACATGTGGGTCAACAGATAGATTCTCGTATCCAAAATAAATCTCTTCTGCTTTGAGTTAAGCCTGCATTTAGGTTTTTACAACCTTTGCAAACTAAGCAGCTGGTTTATAGTCTCAAGAGAATTTCACATGGTGTAGGAAAAAGCCAGGTGTTTAGGAGGCAGAAAGGCCTCTGTTCAGTCTCTGCAGTTAGCAGCTGTGTGACTTTGAGCAAAGCACTGGATGCCCAGGTGCCATTCCCAGCAGCTCTGAATAAACTGTCCCGGGATGCAGCCTAGGCATTTAGCCTTTTACAGCGCTCTGCGTGATTCAGTGTGCAACCAGCCTTGCAAACTACTAACGTCATCTCTTGCAGGCTGTTTCTTCATTTGCTAAGTGGAGGCAATAAGACTGAGCCCGTGGTGTTTTTTGTGAGGATTAAGGATAAGTAATACAGGAAAAGCTCCAAGTATGGTGTTTGGCACATTGTTGGTACACAATGAAGGTCATCCATCAGTATTTGTGGTTTGTTTTAAATTTTTTAATGTGATATACAAAAGAGTAACCCTTACTCAGAAACATCTACTGGTTTATTTTCCCTAGAGAATTTTTTCTTTTATATTTAGAAATTCCTTCCCATTCAGAGAGAAAGTAAGTATACATCTAATTTCTTCAAGGTTCTTGTGATTTTATGTTTATGCTTATCACATTTATCTGCATGCTATCCTACTAAGGATAGAGCTAGGGATGGATTTTTTTTTTTTTCCAAAGAGACAATTTTCCCCTTGGCATGCATTGAATCCATGCCTTTCCTTACTGATTAGTGATGCCTTCTTAGTTACATATTAGATTTTTAGGTATATACCATCATCTATGTCTGGTATAACTACTCATAAATGAATTGCTTCTTTATTCTCGTCTTAATTTTTTTTAAATGCTTAATTATTAGGGCTTTGCACTGCCTTTAATATTGGTTAGGTAAATTCAAATATTTATCATTCTTCTTGTATCAGAAATTTCTAACATTCTTGACTGAGGTATCTTGTAAAAAAATCAAAATACTAACCTGCTTTAGATTCTTCAGTATCTTCTCATCAACTAACTGAGTCCCTATTTGTCCACTAAAGTGCCCCCAAATGGAGAGAAAAGCGAATTGTTTACCCAACATCAGGAGATACAGTCCAAAGCAGGTCATCAAAAGACCAAGCTTCTATTTAAGTCTATGTTTCATCTTTAAAATCCAACCAACTTTACAATCTATTTTCCAGTACATTTACTTACTTTTTTTTTCAAGTAAAGTAGCATTTTAAAGAAGATGACGTGTGTTTATCCTATTGCTTTGAGTAGCACTTTTTCCCTGCACCTGCGTGCCCTGGGAGTAACCCAGTTTGAAAAGCAAAGACTTCCTGGAAAAAAACGTGAGCACTGTGTTATGACATGCTGGGTCCTTTTTGATTTAGCTCCCGTTTGTTGCACAGACTCATTTTCTACCACACCTCATATGCATCCCAAAGCCACCACTACAGCACAGCTAGCAATCCCTTAGTGACAATGCTGTGGATAATGATGATGAGGATGATGACGCCATGGCCGGCATCTTTTGATTTCTTCCTAAAGGCTATTTCTGCTAAGTGTATAACCTGCACTGCTCATGTGATTGTTTGAAAATAAGTCCACAAATTCTTTGACACTCCTTTCCTCAAAAGGTGGGGCCTAATTCTCCTTCCATTGAGTGTAGGTCACAATTAATGACTTGCTTCTAATGATTAGAAAGCGATGGAACTGATGGTGTGGGACTTTTGAGATTTGATCAAAAAGGCATTCTAACTTTCTCCTTACTTTCTTTCTTGAGTTACACAGAAGCCAGCTGCCATGTTGGTAGGATGCTCAAGCAGCCCTGGAAAAAGATTCACCTCTTGCCAGAAGCTAGTGCTGACTTGCCAGCCATGTGAGCCATCATTTTGGAAACATATCCTCCAACCTTAGTCAAGCCTTCGATGACTGCAGCACCAGATGACTACTTGACTACATCCTTCTGAGACCACAACCTAGAACCACCCAGCTAAACCACTCTGGAATTCCTGTCCCACAGATATTATGTGAGGTAATAAATGTTTATTATTGTTTTAAGCAGCTAAATTTGAGGCAATGTGGTATGCAGCGATAGATAGCTGAGTTTATTTAATCTTCACAATAATCTAGAAATAATTAACATAATTAATTCTCCATTTTACAAAAGGGGAAACTGAGGCATAGAAAGATTAATTGACTTATCTAAAGATACCCACTTACCAACACACAGAATTAATATTTGAATCCTTCTCCCGCAGTACATGCACTTCTATGCCTCTGTGCATTTTCATATGCTGAGTCTCCAGCCCAGCTAACTCCCCGACCTTGGTTCAACTTGAACAAAGAATTAAGAGAGTGTAAAAGAAAGAGAACAAAATGAGAAGGAGATTTATTTGAAAAGTCAAAGCAATTTGCTGCTAGACCTGAGATCAAGCAAGTGAGAGTATATGAAGACCATTTGATTTCAGCTTCATGCGAAATTATAATGAATTGTTCCCTTTATTAAGAACCTATTAGGTGCCTGGTACTTGGTATATTCAGCATATCCAGTTCTTACTGCAACCCTCTTCTTACTTTCTGTTATAAATGAAGACACTGAAAAATGTTAATATACTCCATATATAAAGAACAAGTAGATTTCATGCAAAGACTCTAAGAAAAAATAATGAAGAACAGTAGCAGAAATGTCATAAAAGAAATACTAAGCATTAATAAACATTTGGTGGGAAAAAGGTTCTATTTCAGTATTCAAGGTAATGAAAATTAAAGCAATAAATCCCTTACCAGTCAAATTAGCAAAAAATACTTTTCCTTCCTGCTTTATTAAGTATAATGGACAAATAAAATTGTATATATTTAAGGTATGCAATCTGATGTTTTGATATACATATATACATTGTGAAGTGACTAACACAATTAAGCTAATTAACATATCTATCACCTAAAACAATTACTGTGTGTGTGTGTGTGTGTGTGTGTGTGTGTGTGGTGAGAGCAATTAAAATCTCTCTTGCTGGGGTACAGCTCTAAAAATGTCCTTTTAAAAATGTCAGGTGCAACTAGTAAATTGCTCCAACACTTATGGAAAGCAATTTGATAACATGTAGCAGGAATATGTCATGTCCTTTGAGCCAATAAAACTGTTTTTACATATTTATTCTAAAATACTAGTCAAAGAAGTAGACAAATATTTACATACCAATATGTTCAATGTAACTGTATTTAGTAGACAAGGAAAAAAAGAAATAAAGGATGAAATACAAGCAAGTTAAATGCCTAACAGAGAAATTATCAAATAAATTACTATGTCCACAAAGTAAGAGTTATGTAGCCCTTAAGGAAGACATCTGCAGAAAAAAAATATTGATAAAAATATTTAAAAGATAGTAGAATCAAAGTATTGAGAGTTCCTATAATGAGATTCCTGAATTTAACTGAGGGTAATTTTATATTTATATCTCAATTTATTTATATTTAGGAATCAGGAGAAGGATATTAGTTTCCCAGGGCTATTGTAACAAAGTACCATGAACTGAGTGGCTTAAAGCAATAGAACTCTATTCTCTCACAGTTCTGGAGGCTACAAATCGAACATCAAGATGTGGACTCAGTCATGTTCTCTCTGAAGCCTCTAGGAGAGGATGCTTTTTGGCCTCTTCCAGTTTCTGGTCACCTCGAGCAGTCTTTGGCTTGTGGCAGCATCACTCCAATCTCTGCCTCTGTCTTCACATGGCCTCCTCCCCTTGTCTCTGTGCCTTCATGTGGTCGTCTTCTCATGAGAACATCAGTCATACTGAATTAGGAGCCCATCCTTCTCCAGTGTGACCTCATCTTCTTTATTTACACCAGCAATTACCCTACCTCCGTAGAAAGACACACTCTTAGGTTCTGTGGGTTAAGACTTCAACATACATTTTTGGGATGCACATAATTCAACCCATAACAAGAGGAAAGATATACGATACAAGATACGCTCACGGACCTTGGTTCACTGAAGAGAGGTGATGACAGAGGTCTATCTAGAGACACCCTCAAATGTCTCTTGTCCTGTATGAGTCTGGATGGAAATTAGCCCAGCTACCTAAAGTCATTCAATTCCCTTTGTAAGAAGGTGGTGTCAATAGTTGTAGTGCAAATAGGCTAGCATTTGTATCCTCACATTGCCTAACTTTGGATTCTTGACATTTTTGCTTGTTAGCCTTTGAACCCTCAGTTATGAAGATGAGAAAGTACGACCACATACCTACTTTAATCACAAATCAAGAAAAAGATCCAAACCTCTGCTTCTCACTGTTTTAAGACATGAGCAATTAACACGTATTGCCAGTACTTCCATTACATTGTAAACTTTCCTTTCACACTGCAGAATTTTTAGCAAACCTAGAAATCTTTACAGAAGAAAACATTTTTTTGTAAATAATATCCTGTTTAAAGGGAGAAAGCTTTTAAATACAGAAGCCCTTTCTTAAATACCCTTCCAAAGAAGAGAGAAGATCTGAAGTTGTTCATAGTCTGAAGGGCCCATCAGACTGGCAAATAGTTTACAACGATCAAAATGGGTATTATTTTTGGCTGCTGTGATGTGGTCTTTTACCCATCACCTACAAAGTTAAAATGACCTGGATATATTTTTGACAGTGCCAAGAATGGTGGTCTGGGCTGAATGAGAACGAGGACAATGTTTCACAAAACACATTGAGACCTAACAATTTGTAAACGCACCTTTCTTTAGAAAGCATAGTACAAGTACAGGTTTTCAGAGAAATCGTCTCATTGAATCTTTTCAAGGAACTCATGTGCCAAAGTGATCAACAAATATTTACTGAGTTCCTCTACCACATATAAAAATCATATATTCAATCTGCTACATGCAGCAGTCAAGGATGTTCTTTATGTACTTTACAGATCCTTGCTGCTAAACATTTGAAGAATTACTTTTTCATTGTGTCCTCTTGAGGTGGCTTTGCCTCCACTATCCCCTGTTTTCGGTAACAGAGATACAAATCCCAGGCTCTCAAATCGAAAACCTTGGACAAAACCTTTGAGCTCCCAAGAGACTTTATGCTCAGGCCCCTGCTTCCCTCATATGTCTCATTTCCTACCACTTCTCCTCTCACATGGATGCTCCAATCTACAGAATGTTGTGCCATTTCTAAAACATGTCATGTCATATGCCCGTGTCTATTCCCAAACCATTCCTTCTGCTTACAATGACCACCTTTTTTTATGTCCCAGGAGAAAAAAAGCCTAACCATCCATTAAATTGCAGCTTACGCATATTACATCTCTATAAAAATTTTCATGATTTCTCCAGAACTAGTTATAATTTGTTTTTTTAAAAAAAGGTCAAACATTTTAGCATGGATCTAAGTGAAAAGGAAGTCTTCCATCAGTTCTTCTGATTCCCAGTCCCACTCCCAGAGAGATAACTAATTTTTTAGCCTGTTTGTGTTTAGATCTGTTGTTTATTATCACATTTCTAAGTAAAGTTGATTCGTAAGCATTTGGCATTATTTTTTGATCACTGCTATGAAAAAGGAGGATTTCATTCTCTATGCATTGTCCCGCCTTCCTAATACCCCCTAGATTTTTTAGTTACATTGTTGCTGTTATTATTAGGTTTATCTACTATTCGTATAACTTTTACTAATATGTTTAAAACCTCTAGTTTCAGTCCCACCAACTTCAGGCAGGATATCTTGAATCCTCAGCTTGTAAAATGAGGACATTAAGACCCCCTTGCTACCCTCCATTTTTCCTTTACTCTCCACTTTCTTACTTCTTTCACAGAAACCATTTCCAGCTGAGCATCCCAAATCCAAAAATCCAAAATGCAAAATGCTCCAAAACCCAAAACTTTTTGAGCACCAACGTGATGCTCAAAGGAAATGCTCATCAGAGCATTATGGATTTTGGATTTTCTGATTTGGAATGTTCAACTGATAAATACAATACAAATATTCCATAATCCAAAAACATCTGAAATCCAAAACGCTTCTGATTCCAAGCATTTCAGATAAGGGATATTCAATCCATACCTCCACAGTATCAAGTTTTATAATGTTTGTACTGAAAATATGTTTAAGTTTCTACACTTTGTATATAACAGTTTCTCTTAATTAAAAACCAATAAAATGAGTTCTGCTTCCAGTAATGGCATCCTAGATAATTCATACTCAAAGAGATAAATTTCAGGCTGCTTTTCCCTTCGTGGTAGATTCTAATTCTAGTATAGATTACTGAGAAGATGAGTTATATTCTCAATAGTCCTACCAAGCTAGGGGATAAAAATTAGACTTCAGGACCTACAAGCAGGAGGAGCCCTAGCAAGCCAATGAGACTTTGACTTGAGATTCTAAAGGGCCATACTCTTCTAGGAAAAACAGTGACACTGAAATAGGATGAAACTGAAGCACAGCATTGGATACATCCCAGCTCCTCAGAAGCGACACAAATTCTCTCTAGAGAAATATAATATTATTAAAAGCCTCAGATTAATTCTACAAGCTTTCGTAAACAATGTCCAGCACCTAGACAAAATAACGAGGAATCAAGCAGATAATAATTGATTAAAGAAGAAGAAAATAAGAAAAAGAAGGAAGAGGGAGTGGAGGAGTAGGAAGAGAAAGAGGAGGAGGAAAAAGGGAAACAACATACGACAGATACAGACCCATAGCAATCCAGAAATAATAATCATACTTAATATATTCAGTAAATTAAAAAATTGAGAATTTCAGCAGAGAACTAAAACCATAAAAAAGAAAATCAGTAAATAGCACTTAGAATATTATTATTACAGAAATATTGTTCACTAAAAACCAACTAGTACTATTGGAGAGAAAATAAATTCTATGTCTGTAAATCTGTGCCACTCAAATCAGAAATGTTATAAGAACGGGAATAAATGAAACCTCTTATCTTTCACCATATGTGAATTTTGTTTATCACACATGAATTCCTCCAAATCATGCCAAATTTTTGTTCACTTCACATTTATGTTATAATTAACTTATAAAACTTAGGGTTTTTCTGTAGGTTGTGACTGCCATTTTTTCTTTTGTTTTTCTTGAGAAAAGAAAATTATGTCACCTTTACTACATAAATGAAGTATTCCAGTTTCTTAATCACACCACTTAAATATATCATATTTTAATTTTGAAGTGATTTTTTTTGTCATAGCAACAGATATTCATGTTCATGTTTGGACTTAATGTTTTCTTTGTCTTCTGCATAGTGATCTCCCAATAATTCTTTTGTACACCTGATTAGCTCCTTCTCTTTTCAACACTATGTTCTTTCTCCTTTGGTCTTCTTTTGTTTTGCTAGATTTTATTCTAATATAATTTTTACAATACTAGTGCATGGAAGATAATCTTTTAAAGTCTTTGCATTTCTGAAAATGAAGAATGTAAACTTCTAGAATCATATTCTTGTTCATACTGTTCTGAAATTTTATCATTATGTGCCCGAGTCTGCTTTTGTTTTCCATTTAACCAACTCAGCCCTTACTCTGAAGACTTGATAATATTACAACTTTTACCTCTTAGATTACTTCTTTCTCCTCTCATTTTTTCTCTTCTCATTTTTGAAATTTTTATTAGACAGATGTTGGATTTACTGAATTTGTTTTTCAAGTCTCATTATTTTTCCTAATTTTGCATCTCTTTATCTTCCTATTTCTTCTAGCCCCTCTACTGACTTTTGGTTTTATTTAATAATCATATTTTATTCTTCAAGAAAGCCTTTATTTTCTGAATGTTCCTTCTTATCATAGCACTGTATTCATATTTTAAGCATGCATCATTATCCCCACTCACTCTGAGAGTGTAATACAAAAACCAAAATCCTTTTCTGTTTCCTTTTTTCTATTGTTTGTACTGCATCTTATTTGTACCATTCATTTTTATCAATACTTGTTTTCTTGCGTTGGTTTTCATGAAATGTCTGGTGATCCTTGCTTATCTGATTATATTTTTGAAAGAAGAGTTTCTTTGCCACTGTTTAAATATCTGTTTGAATCTGTTATGAATTTCTCAGTGCTTTCTGTAATACATTCTACCATAATAATTTGAATATACTCTTACGATAGCCCTTTTCATGTTGCGCTAGGACAAAAGCTTTTGGGAAATTAATTGCATTAAATTCCAGGTTGACTTGAAACTTACCTTTGCTTATTCCTCTTTCCTCTGGTTATTGGAAGATAAAGTATAAATTTGTCTTAAATTATAATTCGACTTATATTATAATTATTCATATTTTCTGTACTGTCTTTCTGAAAGATATTTCATCTGCCTTTATTAAATCCTGAATTAAAGAAAAAGACATTTATAAGTTCTTATAATTCTGTTGCAAAGAGAAAATCATTTGACAGATGACTTGCTAAGATTGGCATATGAAAGGATCGATAGTAAGAACACAGTATATTTCAGAATGTCTGTGATATTATTTAAGTTAGAAATATGAAACATAAGGAGAGAGATTTGTTAAAAAATACAAAATTACAGCTAGATAGGAAGAATAAGTTCTAGTGTTCTATAGCACTGTAGGACTATAGTTAACAATAACATATTAGTTTCAAGTAGCTAGACAGAGGATATTGAATGTTTCTATCACAAAATGATAAATGTTTGAGATGATGAACATGCTATTATTAATTACCTTGATTTGATCACTGTATATTATATGTATTACATCATCATTATATAATCCATAAATATGTACAATTATTATTTGTTAATTAAAAATAAAAAATAAGAAATATAAAACATAAAATATTTTTAAAGCCTAATTTCCCTTGTCATCTATTTCTTACATTGATTTTAATGTAAAACTATTTCCAGATACATTAATATCTATTTGGAGAAATTCCAGGGATACAGTTTTCTTCATTATATAAACAATCTCCCCATCATCCCCATCCAGCCAATCTTTACAGGTGGAAGGTTGTTTTTAATGGACACAAAGACTCATGATTCCAAAAATCTAGGTAAATCATTTCAACTTTGGTAAATAAGCCACCTTTCTCAACCTTCTAAAAGAATTTATGTTCATAGCTATATAATTAGAAGTCTTAACAATTTAACTGAAAATATGGAAGCTCGTTAAGAATACGTACAGAAAGGGAGCTAATAGCAGTGTCCTTGAAAGAACAGAACTTGGAACAGTCTTGCCTTAGTCGTAAAACATCCCGCTATCCCGACCCAGGTGAGGCCTTCATCTGCACCATTTCATTAGTCACCAGGTAGGTGTCTCTGGTACTATTCTTGTCCTTTCCCACTCATGATCTTCTTAGCTCACCAGAGTAATCTTTTCTACTTGAAACACTGGACTCTTCATCTGAAGGTTGAAGACATCACAAAATAGATCTAGAACAAAGGATAAACTTTAGTTTTAGCACAGTAGTTCTGACCCCCTAGCATGCATCAGACTCACTCACATGGCTTTTTAAAATGCAGATTTTTGCTTCTCCTTCACCCTGAGTTTCTGATTCAGTACGTCTGGGGTGAAGTCCAAGAATTTGCATTTCTAACATATGGTCAGGTGAGACCGATGCTGCCGGTAGAGGATCACATTCCGAAAACCAGTGCATTAGAATTATCGGTGTGACGGATTTGCACAAGGGCTGAGTTTGATTCAAACATTGCACCCGAGTTCCCTAAAGGAGTAGTAGATTTCTGTTAGGCCATTGGATACAGAGATGAGCAGCTGGAGGAAAAGGTCAGAGTTGGAGATAAGGATTTGAATGTCAGCATATAAAAATGATATAAATGAAGCTATGGGATTGATAAGATTTCTCAGGTAAAATGAATACAGCGAGAAGAAATGGAAAAGAGAAGAAAGGGAAATAATTCTCCTGAAAAATCGTTTTTACCATGTCACTTTTTGAACAAAAATTGTAACTGTTTCCTGTTTTGGGTTCAGAAGTTCCCAAACCTTTTTAATCTAAGACCTAGAATTTATAGTGTTCATTGCGAATATAATAAAGTGTTAAATACTTAATTATGGTACAATAGTAAGGATCCTTTTGCAACTATAAAGTAATCATAGTTAATACCTGTTGGTTACCTCTTCTGTGCCAAGCACTATTCTAATAACTATATACAAACAAAAACATAAATATAATATATATACACATTTAGGCCTATGAAGTAGGTATTATAAAAAAAAAAGAAGTAGGTATTATTTTTATCATTATCATCCTTATTTCGTATAGGAGGAAACAGGGACACAGGTAAATAGAATAACATCCTCAAGGTGATATGTCGTTAAGCAGAGCAGGGATTCTATTCAGTCTGCTCTGTGAGGTTTGTGTTCTTAGTCATTACCCTGAACAGCCGCTATATCTGACTGTAATAAATGTATGATACATGTAACAAAAAATTAGAGCCTCGAGCACAAGCCTTTCTTAAGAACAAATCAAAAAAGCAAGCTGTCAAATTCCGAAGGATTGATTGCCCTTTCACTTCTAATGTCTTTTAGAATGAAGCCAGAAAACAACCAGAAACACTCACCAAAAGTTCGAGAAAAGTTATGGGTTAAAAACAAAAATCCCAACACCACTTAGAATGAGATAAAGCACCCTTAACTTACTTCTATGACATAATTGAAAAGCCAAGCATATTATTTTACACTAATGGTACAAGGCCTTGTCCAGCCTGCTGTTCTTCAGGGTTCCTCGGGAAAACGGCATGGGAGTCCCAGGGCCACCGTGCCATATGTACTCTAGGGCCTAAATTTCAGAGCCCTCTGTCACCTGAGCATGCCTTAGCTCCTGACCTACCTATGTCCACTCTTCCCCAAGGGTACCGCTGCTCCAGTCAGGAAGGAATTTTTTGATTTACCGCTTTCTGTTTCTTTGTTTAAGTGATTGTTTTTTTACCAGCCCATGAATATAATGCCCTCTTTCCAATGTTTGCTGATTTCATGTTTGTCCAGAATGAAATTCATCTCAAAGATCAGTTCAGATCCTACTTTCTCCTGCACATTTTCCTGATGAAATCACATTTTTTCTGATTCCCAATTATGTATCTCTTACCCTAAATATTATGACTCTGACTCACTCACGTTAAGTAGGTCACATGTAGGAGTTTTCTTTTCCCATCCTAGCAAGATGGGAAGCTTTTGAGAGTCTGGACCAATGCTCACTTGTTTACATACAAAGGCGTCATTAGCACCAGGCTGAATACATGTCCTACAAATAATTGTAAACTGTTTAATTTTCCCCAAGTGGTTAAAGTTGGATACTTATTATGCATTGATTTTGCTTCCTTCTGCCTTGCCAAAAATTCGGGAGCAAAAAAGCTATTGAAACCCAGTTACTTACAAAACAAATGAAGTGGGAAGTGTATCTTATCAATTCTAATATTAATAAAATGTTTAAAATAATTAACAGATCAATTGAAAACTATTATTCTATCATGAAACCTATTTATAAAAAATATTTGATGTCTAGTGGGGAGGGGAAAAAAGAGAAAAAGTAAAAATATGTGATTTCTAAACAATATTTTCTATTATTAAAAATATTTGCCAGAAAGAGAAATCTTCTACCAAAAATGTATGAGGGCCCCAGAAAAACTGTTTTACTTTCAAAGTGAAAGACCAAATAGAATTTTGTTCATCTATTTAATTTTAACAGAATCATAATTACGTTATGTCACCGAATCTGAATTATTTAAGGGTCGCTTGAATTTTATGCTAATAGAAAATATGGCACACATGGTGAACAGCAACTGCAGGAACTTCGTGTTTACCAAATGTTACGAAATGCAGAAATTCAGTTTAATCCCTGAAATTCTTCCGTATTATTCACATTGTATTAGAAGAAACCATACTAGCTATTCTCGACAATTTTAAAACGTTGCAACCATCGTCCCTTTGATGATTCTGACCTTGCGTTTCTGAGGCTTTAATTTGTCTCTTGCTGTTTCTTCTTATTTTGGTGATGCTTATGCTGAAAACACTTAAGCTTAAACTGAATGAATGAAACCAGTATGCTAAATAATCACCAAGATTCTTAAAGATTGGGTTGTCAATAAATAACCACCTCTCCTCATGATGTTTACCTCTCAAAATTCTAACTGTTCTGAAAATCTGCTTCTGGGTTCTCCTCTACGTTTCTGCACACTGTTGTGATCATCTGAGAGACGTAGATAGCAACAAAAGGAATTATTAGTCTAGTCTGATTTCTGATTAATGAGAAATAATATAATGACACAGAAGCAGTAGAAATACATAGGCAAAAAAAAGTCTTCAAAGAGGACAGTTTAAATTTTATTTCTTTAATAAAACCTTTCTAGTACTATAGAATATTCTCTCCTCAATCTGAACTGACAAATCATCTGCAAAGACTTTAAGAAACCATTTGGTATTTAAAAATTAATTTTCTATTTACCTAAACCTGTCTCTTCAATAGCTATTTCAGATTGGGATGGGGTACCTTTAGCTTCTTGGTATCCAAAGTGCTGGTATAATACGTTGTACGTTGCACACATGCAATAAATATAGTTAATCAGAGGGTCATAAACAAGAGCTTTGTCTCAGCCAGAAGACACTCCTACAGATTGGCATGTATATTAAAATTTCTTTAATTGAATTATATGTTAGCTATATAGGGATGCTTTTATTTAAAGGAGTCAGAGGAAAATTGGATCTTAGAGTTGGCATTAAAAAGCCATCTAGTATAGTTTCCAAACCACATAAACATACCATTCTGGAGTGTTCTGAAAAATGAGCATTGAGCCTCTGTTGAAAACTTCCAATGGAAGGAAAGTAGCTATTACATCAGAAAATTTTCTATCTTCCCTTTGTGACTCTTCCATAAAGCAAAGCATCATTCTAATCTAGCTTTTAAAAAAGAAAACAGATTTTTTTACATATTTCTTTAAATCTACCTGTTCTTTATTTTTTTATTTTTTATTTTTTTGAGACAGAGTCTTGCTCTGTTGCCCAGGCTAGAGTGCCATGGCATCAGCCTAGCTCACAGCAACCTGACTTCTGAGCTCAAGCGATCCTTCTACCTCAGCCTCCCAAGTAGCTGGGACTACAGGCATGTGCCACCATGCCCGGCTAATTTATATATATATATATATATATATATATATATAAATTTTTTTAGTTGTCCAGATCATTTCTTTCTATTTTTAGTAGAGACGGGGTCTCTCTCTTGCTCATGCTGGTCTAGAACTCCTGACCTTGAGCGATCCACCAGCCTCGGCCTCCCAGAGTGCTAGGATTACAGGCCTGAGCCACCGCGCCCGGCCATAAATCTACCTGTTCTTAAAAACAGACTACACTGTACCTGCTCATGTACTTCTCAATCAAATAGGTTTTCCTGAAACACTGAGACAGTTCAAGTTTTTTGGACAATCAGAGATTTATAGCTGCCAGTTAGTAGTGTGAGAATTAGTCAGCTCTAAGACAATATCCACAGCAATCCGGTAAGTGCTGGTGGCCCCAGAAATGAAGGAACAATGTCCTCTCTTGGCAAGGAGTCTTGGTTAGCTCCGTGGAGCCACAGGTAGAATGCAAATTTGGAAAATCATGCCGCCAATATGCTTCAGCTGTAGAAAAACCTGTTGTGAGATGCTTATCAGACATCCTTTTATTGTCTCCCAAACAATGGAGAGCGGTTCCACAAGCAGTGGTTTCGCATGCCATTCTGAGCAGAGCAGAGCCGCCAAATGCTAGCAAGAAGCATACCTCGGGAGGGTGCCCAGCAGGAAGATGGTGCGGAGACATGGAGTCGGGATGAAACAGTGCAGACAGCGACAGAGACGTTATCAGTTTGCGCCCATCTTGTTTCCTCTATTCGTTTTAAACCATTTGAAGCAAGATCTACTTTAGATGCGTAACATACAGGACAGCCACCGACCCTGAGAGGTTTTGCTGTTGTTATGGCTAACAAGGCGCTTGCAGGAATACTTGTGCCAACTACAGCTGTTTTATGGCAGCTTGTCAGGAAATCTGAAAGAGGAAGAATGGAACTGGGAAAGCATCAAGGACTCTCAAACTGGGATGCGTTTTGGTTTTGTTGTCTCTGTGGTGCTAAGGCATCGGCAAACACATCTTCCCATTTTGTTCTGATGCCAGTAAGGATGGGGTTTCCTAGCAGCTCATTTATAACAAAAGGCTCTCAATGCTGAGTGCAGATTGCAGGGGCTTTTAGGGTAATACTGACCTGCCAGGCAGCTCCAAACCTCATCCTAGCAGGGGAGAAACGTGCCGAGACACAACAACAATGCACTTCACCATCATACCTTATTGCCACTGCAGGTACATGCATGAACTTCGATCTTTCTTGCTCTGTGTTAAGGATTGTCACTTACTCTTCATAGTCACAAAATTAGAAAGAGCAAAAGTTATATGTGGCTTCCAATTTAGGGATTTGTAAGCAATTGGGTAAATGGAAACTATATTTTACTGTTTTATCAGAGGAAATCGTACAGCTAGTTTCAAACAATATTTCTTCAACATACTAGGCAGTGGGCTTTGGAGGTATAAAGATGAATAAGTTGGTCCCATGTTTGAGATGACTGATGTGTCTCCATGAGAAAGAGCCAACTTCAATATGGTGTGGCAGGTGCTGCCGTTATGAGACTTCCATGGGAGCTGGGAAGAAGGATGGGTAGTCCAGGTGCAGGGGGAGCACTCCACCGAGGGATGACTTCCATGTGCTGGCTTCCTGTGCTCCTCTTTCTCCATCCCTCAGAGGCAGGCTCAAAGACAAAAAAGACCAAGGTTCTAATAGGAGATTTAGCAAGTTTTTACTTATTAAAATAGCATTTCAGCTCTTGGTTCTCATCCTCCTTATAATCAATTGTTCACCATCCTTTTCATACAACTTTCCTTTATTTTGGATCTTTTCCCTTGTGGATTGCTTGTTTCTTTCTTCTCTCCCCATCTTGTAGAGCAGAGGCAACTCTGAACCAAAAAGGCTAAGATAAAATAAAACAACAGCAAAAATATGATATTCTTTCCAGGTGACTCAAATCAGCTCTGATTAGTGGCTTAGGAGATTTCCTTTCTCTCGATGCATACATTTCTGTCCTTTTCTCACTAATAATAGTGTGCAGTTGCTTAGAGAATTATCGGGGATAAGAAAGATGGCTATAGCTACAATTAGAGTGGGGTCAGGCCCTCAGAATTTGGAATATTGGCTTGGTTCTTTGAGATATGACTTTCCACGTCCCAGGCATTGTTTTCAGACATTGTTATAGCCATTGATAGTTCGTCACAAGAGTGAACATAAAAATAATCTTGTCCCAAATTTCGATTCTTGTGCCATTTAATCCCGTGACACAAGCAAGTGGGAAAAGGCTCTACTGGGCCCCCAGTGGTGAGTGGCACTGTTTGCTTGTTCCCATACACCTTGGCACCAGGTAAGCAATGGAAAAATGCGGGTAGAACAGGTACGTCAGTCCTTTCCCAGCCACATCGTTGCTCCTAGGCAGCCCATTCGTGTCTGGCTTGGTAGAGGAAGAGGAGGGAGAGGGTGTGGAAGGGTGTTGTTAGCATTATGTTCTTGTTTCAAAAAGAGATGGACGTTGGAGAAACAAAGTGCCTCAGTGACAAATCAGAGTGGAGATTCATGCAAGCTGGCCTCAACACCTTCCTGGGCTCCAGAAGACACAGACATACCTGGCTTCTCTTCTTGGATGCCACATGATCCTGCCTCTCTTATTAGCATGTGTATCTCCAGAACAAACCTCACCTCAGCCACTCGTGACCATTCTCAGTAACTAAAGGCCAAGTAACTAGCTAAGAGGGTCACCTGTAACTGCTAAACCTCCTGTGCTGGCCTCTGGGGATACAAACAGGGTCCTGGAGACTTTAGGAAGCCGAATCTAGTAGGATAGACAGACACATAAGCACACGATTGCATCGTTAAGGTGTGATATGTACTAGGAAACTGCTATGGTTTGGATGTTCGTCTCCTCCAAACCACATGCTGAAATTTGATCTTCTAATCGGAGGTTTCTGGGTTCTGGGGGTGGATTGCTCACCCTTGGAGGTGAGTGAGTTCTCACTTTATTAATTCCCACAAAAGCTGATTGTTAAAAAGAGCTTGGCACCTCCTCTCTCTCTCTCATTCCCTCTCTCACCAGTGATCTCAGCACATGCTGCTCTCCTTTGCCGTCCACCACAAGTGGAGGCAGCCTGAGGCCCTCGCCGGATGCAGATGCTCGATCTTGGACTTGCCAGCCATCAAAGTCGTGAGCCGAATAAACCTTTTTTCTTTCTAATTTACCCAGCCTCAGGTATTCCCTTATAGCAACATTGAACAGACTAAGAAACACACCCTATAGCCAAAGCAGCTGTGGCTAAAACATGTGTTGGTTTATTAGGGTTGTGTGGATTAATGTAATAGCAGCAGACTGACATGTTTTCAAGTTTTTTCTCCTCCCTTCTTTCCTTCCTTCCTTTATTCCTTCCTTCCTTCCTTCTTTCCTTTCTTCCTTGCTTCCTTCCTTCCTTCCTTCTTTCCAGTATTATGTGCTGGGAGAGAATTTGGTTCTTGGTTTGGAACAGTGGTTGACATGGTACAAATCAAAATAAATATATAGCTGTACACAGTGAACCAAGCCAGAAAACTAAATGCAATTGTGTCCACACATGCTCTCCTGGACTAGGAGAACCACTTCAAGGACAAAGGGATTCCTAGCAATAAGCCCCTACCATGTGGGTCCCAAATGCCCAAGTGAGAAAAGATGGCCTTCTACTTAATTTTTATTGATAAAAACAAAGAAAACAAAAAACTCTCACCCATTAGAACTGTTTCAAATTTAGGTCCCAATTCTTTACCCCTCAAGCCTCAGAGCTGAGCAGTAACTAGGCCCAACAGTGATTTCTGTGTGTCAGAAATCACTTTGTAGGAGGGCTTTACAAAAACCTTTATACACATACTGTTACACTTAACCCTTCTATAAGATGGTACCATGGTCATTATACCCATTTTATAGATGAAGGAAACTGAGGCAGAGCAAATTTAGGCAACTTGCCCAGGTACTTCCCTATGGCCAGGAGAATGTAAATAAAAACATGAAAGAAACATTTCTGGATTGGCCTAGCTTCTTTCCTGAAAAAAAATCAGAGTTCTTCATTGGATGTCCTTTGACAGAGACAGCTGGAGGCAGTCAGTGATGGTTTTCAGTTTGAATTCATGTCTTTCAACAATTCCCTCCGGAGTGGACCTCATCCAAGGAAGGAGTAATGCTATGATTTCAAGGAATCTGGGAAATCTCTCTAACCCCCAAAGTATTCACTCCAACTTTCCAGGGGACATGACCCTCTCTGCACTGTTGAGGAAAACATGAGAATGACAATTCCATTCAGAAACGTAACGGTTCACCTAAGTCTATAGACAAATGTCAGGAGAAGATCAGCATCTCTTCTGAGAGCAAGTTAGCATAGGAAGAGATACAGAAAACACTGGAGAAGCTTGGAGAGGCTGCACAGAGCAGAGAAGACAGGAGGAGGGAGGGGGCCTCACGATAAACCTCCCGAATGTCCCAGGATGCCAAGGCCTGACTCATTCTGCCTGGACAGACTCAGCAATGGTGGGGCCCCTGCAGAGGGCAGGAGCAACCAGGGGCGCCCTCAAGTCTGGTAGCTCTAATTAGCCTCAGAGCCTGGCCCTGCAACCACACAGCTGGTGCTCAGCCTGTTATCCTCTTGGTGTCCATAAGATCATGAAGCCTGCAGATCGCTGCTGCTCTTGTCATTATCCCCTGCCTCCGGAGGGACATGTGAATTGCCAGGGACAGATGACATCTGCCAACCAAACCACTTTTAAAGGGAGGGGGTTATGAAAAGCCATTTCAGATGCTGGAATTCATATCCTCCACCCTATTACATAAATCCCAACTAATCCTTAAACACTCCAAAGATTCAAGCAGCCCAGTGCCTGTCTAGTGGTTAGTTTAGGATTCTTAGGTTTTCTCCTTGGGTTTGGTTAGGCATTTTCTCATAATCATTAAACCCCTGAAGATGGATGCTATTAAAAGAGGTTCCAATATCTTCTCTTTGTTTTCAAAATCCTAAAGCTTCCCCTTTATTTCTATGAAACATGGATGGGTAGGGATGGGAAAGGACAGTTATTCCTTGGAGATGAGAAGTGGTTTGTTAAAGAACCAAGAAAATGAAAAATTTCCAGCAAAAAACCAAAAGCACTGGGTGGGAATGGCCTCTCTAACCACTCTTCTATTTCTGTCACTACTTAGACTTCGAGCAGTGAGGGAGAGATGGAAAAAGAGGAAAGAGCAAACAGAGAATGGAGAAGGGCAATCTGGAGTTTTGCATACTTCTTCCGAAGCATCCCTGTTAGCCTGACCTCTGGTCTGCGGCCAACGTCCAGAGGCACCGGGTGAACCAGTGCTTCAGTCTCCTACCAACATCTTCAATGCCCATTGATCGAAAATCTCCTGAATTCTCAGTGATCTAAAGGGATAACCCAGCACATTGGGGGTCCTCAGGCAGAGTGCTGATTCTAAAACAAGAGTCCTTTCCTAGATTCTTGCATGGAAGTGAAGGCACAAGGTCATAGATTTTACACAGGGCCACTTACTGCTAACCTGCTAAGTAAAACATTACAAGTTACACAAACTTCCTATTCATCAAACAAGAAAAGTCTTGTATCAGATTTTACGGAGAACTCTAATTCCATAATTGACAAAAATTTGAGCTTCTTAACAGTACTGCCCATCTCCTATGGCACAGGCATAGACATTGATATTTGGAATTCTGTGAGTTTTCAGAAGGTGACTTCCAGATCAGTGCCTCAGCACTTTTATCTTGGTTGGGCAGAGTTTTTGATGGCTGCCATTCTTGCTTTTGATGGTAAATTACTCTTGGTCCACCTTCCTTTGTTACTAATTTGATTTGATGTCATTTATGGGATTGGCCCCATGGTGTGTAGTGATACATTTTTGCATGAAGTTTATTTTTGGCCTATAATTTCTCAGTCACTAAATTAAGGTAGATCTGTGTTATGGCTCAGATATGAGTCACCCAGACTCTTGAGCTAGAGCAGATATAAGCCCCCAATGTGCACTTGATTGTAACATCTCCAGGTGACGTGTGTCATCTACATAAATTTGTTCTGTTGAAGTAATTTGTAGCATACTAGCAAGATAACATTACCAGGTTAGTTTTAGGTTTACATGACATGGCATCACAACTTGAAATCATGTGTATAAGCTCATATACTCTTCACATAAGTTAAATAAGTGATTTTTATATATTGCCAATATGTTTACTGCAAGGTGTTTTATTTTGTTTCTCTCCTATTTTATATCGCCAAGGTGTTAATTTTCCTAATGGAAAGTGCAAATAGACTGACTGGGTAAGCCATGGGTTTTCTTCCTGCCTAACTTGGCTTTGGTCTAAAAAAATCTCGAGACTTGTAATCTTGAAGTATTATAGAAGAAATTGTTAGGAAAAAAAGAGCTTTTTTTGATGATGCTTATGATAGACTCAAAAGATTGGAAATACTACATGTGATAAATCTTCAGACAATATCCCTCCTCAATCCTTACCGTTGTCCACTACTAAAGGCCTGAAGGGCTGCCCCACATCCTCAGCTTGTTGGGACTATTTCAGAGGCATATTAAGGGAAGAAATAAGATTCAAATTTTAAATGTTTTTAGTCTCATTATAAAAATAATGTACATCTATGTTGAAAATTTTGGAAAAACAGCAAAACCCAAAGACAAAAATATTAATGACCAATCATTTTACTACTCATTCTTGATACATTGAAATATTTCATTGTTCTTTCTTTTAAACAAATATAGGTATAAATATAGATTTTTGTTACAAAATTAGAATCATTCTGTACATGCTGTTTTATAAGGTGCTTTCCTGAGCAATATATCAAAAATATTTCCCCAGGCTATTGGGCGTTATTTTCTTACAACATCATTTTTATGAACGTAAAAGAAACTAAACTATGATATAAATATATCAGAGTTTATTTAAACGATTCTTTTGTATACAGGAACTTGTCATTGTAAAAATAACTTTATGCCATCCTTGTAGCTAAATCTTTCCCCTCATCCAGATCCTATTTTTTATGATTAACTTTTAAGAGTGGAATCATTGGATTGAAGGTCAAGAATATTTATTGAGCTTTTGAAATATATAGTCCTAGTGCCCTTCAGAAAGGGAATCGGTCCCTTTTTTACATTTTCAAGAGAAAAATGGGATGGTGGGTGGCAGAAAGCCCAGTTTCCTGCCTCTGCTGAAAAGTCTGTCCTAGGTCCAGGCTGAGCGAGAATTGGCTGGCTTGCTTGTGAAGGCGACTCCAAATAGCCTTGCCATGACCTTGAACTGTAAAGACTGCCTTTACTTCATGCCCATTGTTGGGAATCTAGAATACAGTGGAAGAGTACTGGGCTTGGAGACAGGATGTCTGAGTTCAAGCCCTGAGCCACGCATTCTCCATGTGACACAACTGGGCAGATAATCTAATGTCTCTAGGCTTTGTTTTCTCACCTATAAAGTGAAAGATTTGTTCTAGGTGTTCTCTGTAATGTCTTACAACCCAAGATTACATGATCTGGTATGCGCTTTCGACAAACCATCAATCGATCAGCACATGAAAATGTGTGCACTGTGGGCTCAATCTCTGCAAAATTCCAAGTCCGGGTCCCTTGAGATTTGTTGACCATATAAGAGGACTCAAAATGACCTTCAAATAAAGAAATGTTTCAGATTTCATAAATATCACATGAATTTCATCACCTCCAGTTGGCAATATTCACAGATAAGAAAAGACTTTGGATGCTCATTTTAAAAACAACTGCAAAATCTATATGGCTTCCCTCTGTCACGAGACACTCTAAAAGCCACTGGTGATGTGAACATGACATTTTATGCTTGTCTTTAGATCATGATCTGAAGCAGAGGTGAGAAGCAGGATTTCATTTAGGGTCGCGAATTGCCCCAAGCAAGCAGCTCACTTACCCTGGACAGAGACATCGTGTTCTTTAGTTTTGCAACTGGAAAACAGCCCAGAAAGGATACCGTTTCTTAAGCAGATTGAAGAGGCAATTTGAAGGAGTGACTATGAGTTGAGATCAACTTTTATTGCTTGCTATCCACACTAATTTATTACTCTCACTTAATATGTTATTTTTCAGGTGTTGTGAGGACAAAGAAGCAACCTGCTCAGAGGTGATCTCTGCATTGGATTATCAGCTGTCACATGGCTTGTTCAGCACTTGGGCTTCCTAAAGTAGAAAGAGGGAAAAACTTTTTAATTTTCTTTCAACTATCATTTATTGGGAGCTTACCATGTACCAGAGACTGGGCTAAACACTTCACATATATTAGCTGATTTAGTTATTAAGACAACTCTGTATGTGGGTATACAATTATTATGTGTCAATTATAAGTAAAATAAAAGTTATTTTTTAAAACTTTGTTTTTAATTGACACATAATAATTATACACATTTATGGGATACCATGTGATGTTCTGATACATGTACACATTGTATAATGATAAAATCAAAGTAATTAGCATATCCATCCCTTCAAACATTTGTCATTTCTTTATGGCGAGAACAAGTCAAAATCTTCTCTTCTAGCTATTTTGAAATATACAACCAAATCTAAAACTCCCATTTCCATATTAGTGTATAAATATTTTAAACATTTAACCCTAAAAGTAACATTTGATTTTTAGCCCAATATTTTTGACCTTTAGATACAATTGAAAATAAATGTTACATTTGTGATTCAGTACACACACCCACCACATATACTGTTTATGAAACAAAATGTCATGCAACAGCATTTCTTTTTACTGTACAGGATGTACCGTATTTTCTATTCTGCTCATTCTATTTCATTTTTTAATGCTATTTATGATTCAATGAGCAGATTTCATGACTTTCTAACACGACTTAGCATTCAGGGACTGGTAGTTCAACACACTCTGCTGCAGACTAAGAATTCGATTCATAGAGGACATTTGCTCTAGGGTTAGTGGGTAATCCCTTCATCATCTTCACTCCTTCCTCTGTTCCTCCCCTTTCTCATGCTTGCCTACCAAGAGAGGAATCCAATGTTTCACATCAAATACTTTAATTTCTCACAACTCTCCTTCGTTTCCTACTCCAAGGGAAGTCTGCCCTCTAATGATGCGAAAGCACCATTGATTGCAAAGACTCATCTCCTAACAAATGAACAGAAAGGGAAATTTTGCATGGAAAAGGGCTGAAAAGGACCATAGAGTTCACTTAGTTTGAACTTCTTATCTAAAAGTAAGAGAAACTGAGGCCCAGACACGCACCTGCTACTACAGTCCTGTGTGGGCATCAGCAAGACACTCTCGGGGACTCTGAGAACTGTCTTTGAACCAGCAGCTGAGAGCAGTGAGAACTCAGGGGTGTCTTAATGTCCAGACCTACATTTGGTGATGAAAACAAAATCTAATGCATGTTTTAAGAAAGGCCCATTAATTTGGACTCAAGGGAGCAAAGTAGGAGTATTAATATACCTTTGATTCTGAATATTTTGACCAAAATTACACCAGACAATTCTATTCTTCTGAGAGACTTCAAGAAATAAGTTGATAAACTACTGTGAAAGCAATGACATGAAAACGCTCACTCAGCTCCCTTCTAGTGAGGAAGGGCCGAAAGAGTGGTGCAGTGGGGGGAAGAGCCCGATTTTCCCTGTCCTTCTGCCGTAACCTGCTAACACACCTGCACTGCTTTGCTAGTCCTCTGTAGATCGATCAGACTGGATGGTAACTGTTTACCTCTCTGCAGTCCTCAAACCACTACATCATCTTGTATGATGAAACAACCAAGTCCATCTTATTTACTATAATAACATAGCCCCAGCGCTTATGCAGGTTTTCCTGGTGAATGAATGATTGAGTGAATAAATGAATGGTTAAGCAGGCCTACAGTGTACTAGATGTATTTGGAAAAATACTTTCGCTTCCTACTTCTTATCCACCTTTCAAGATTCAGGTTACACATCCTCTCTTGTAGAAACTAATTTTCAAACTGTCCAGAAAGAATCCAAAAATCACTCTACTCTGCATACATATGCCCTGCTTATAGCCACTAGAGTACTCAGGTGGTTTTTGATTTTTTGTGTTCTGCCTTTCAACCAACGTGGCAAAATCCTGATAGATTTAAGTGAGTGCTAAGTCTAGATGCAGAATTCAGAAGAAGTTATTCTAAAACCTGGAGAGCTACCATTCAGAATCTAGCCCCAGTCTAACCTATTTATTTACCCTGCTTTTTCCTTGAAGTCACTGATTTCTACGTGTCTGAGGACGGTTACAAGGAGAGTAACTTTTATGTATGTGTGTATATGTGTATGCGTATACAACTGGAAATACTGTTTAGGAGGAACAGCACCAGATCTCCCCCTCTCAAAAATATAAAAATTTATTAAAACTTTCCTGAGCTGCTCTTACTTGTGATGGGAACAATGGGTACTTTTGAAACAGATTTTACCAACTGCCATTCTAACAGCAGGTAAGGGGCCGTGGAGGCCTGTCTTAATTATTTGAGAGGAAGGGACATTAATTAGTGCAATCCTTGCAAAAGTGATTAAACCAAAAAAATATTCCATTGTACAGCATCTACCGTAAATCTTACCTCCCCTCAGCCCTTGCACCGCAAGAACTAATCTATCCCCGCTCCCTGACAGAGCCTTAGAAAGGCAAAAGGAATTCGGTATTATCCATGTGCTGGTTTATCAGATATGAATTCATTTGTTTTTCTCAGAACGACTTATCAGCATGAACAGAGCTGGCTGGCCCAAGTGTGAATTGTGCTCCAAATACCCTTTCTGAGTTCCCCAGGGCTCAAGAATTTTTTTATCTCCCAGTTTGTTTCCCCTGTTTGTTTGTGTTTTTGTAACCTCTTACCTATTGAGGTAGCTTTCTGGGTCAGAATTCCTGTAAAGACACCAGGAATTATTAGCGTGGCTGGAGGAAATGCCCAGCTCGGGCTGTCTGGTGGCCGGTCTGTCGGGTAGGATTTCAGCTCTGATGGGGAAACTCTGGACAGTTGGAAGTGAGATGAATTGCTGCCTGGAGACGGCCCCCGAGGCGCTCCGCTAGGGCCCCTCTTCGGGCTGCCATTGTTTTCTTTCTCTATCTGCACAAGATGCAAACTGCCTACACGAAAGGCTGCGCCTGGGCTCAGCACCCCTGTGTGCTACGTCACTACCCCGGGACACAGAGAAGGGTTTCCTGCACCCGGATCCCACCACCTGCCTCAGGTGGAAGGCAAGAAGATGTGGACCAGCCCAGCGAGGACCTCGTCCTCCCAGACTCTCTGATGTCTGACGTCGATTCATCTCGTTCTGTGCTTTCAAGACACACTTCTCTGTCGCACCTTTCTGGCCACAGAGTTGCCTATGGAAGGTTCGGCGTCTGTCTCCTTCACACAGATGTATGCGGGAAGGCTTAATTCAGAAAGGCATGAATTTGTTTTCTATCCCTTGAACAAAAAGCGAGCCAAAGCAATATAAATAAAAGTGCCCTTAAGTGCTCAGAAGTCTCTCGAAAGGTAAAATAAAGTAAGTGACAAAGGATGTCAATTGGGATTTCTCGACGGTGAGAGGAGAAAAAAAAGTCCTATATTTTTTGTGGTTTTTGCTTTTGTTTATATCATCATAATTCTACATTTCTTTTAGTATTTGTGAGATCTATATCCATCCATACATGACACATCTCATGTGAGGGGGACCTGAAATTGAACCTGAGATAAAGTTGTCAGAAATTTTTGTAAATCACAGAGACTATTTGCTTCTAGGGTGGCACTGTGTCGTTTGTAGCAACAGTGTTGGTAAGAATCATCAAAGAATAAGGCTACAGCTGAGTCCAAGGCTAGACCCATACTATCTAAGCAAGTTTGTTCAGCCTTTCTTATGAAAACTTCCCAAGGAAATGACTCCACAACCCTCCTGAATAAGGTCTTACAGCTGTATGGTGTCTGTGGATAGCAGCTCAGCAAGGAAATCTACATCCAGGCTCCAGGCAAGCACCAGGCAGCTGTCAAGAGCCAGGAGGGCACAGCAAAGACCCACAGTGTATGGATTTACCAGACACCATAGCAAGGAAGAAACAGGGATCCAAGGAGGTCAGAGATGTTATGGAGAAGGCAGGTATCTGAGGCCCAGGCTGGGGAAATGCTGGAAGGCTAAGAATAAAAGTCAGGTAAAACTACCTGTATGCAGAAAACGCTGACATAAACTTGATTCTCACACAAGAGTTCATCACAAACAGGGGTTGCTTAGGTGGTCCGTGATGCGGGTCTTTGATTAGGACAGGAAGGGAAGGCATTTTAGAAGGTCACCCTGCATCAGCCGGAGCAGGGCAAGGCATCTAACTTGAACCATACTCACAGACACCTAACCTCACTGGAAACATGAAAGCCACTTCGCCTCTGTAGGCCTCACGTGAGGACACGTTCCTCAGTTTTCATTCCTCTAAGCTGCCAAAGTCATTCACACCAAGTCAGGTCATGCTTAGATTTTCCTGGGGTGGCTGCTTTCCAAGTGCGTGACATCCTCCGGCTCCGCCGAGCCTGCGAGGCTGCGGAGCTCACCAGGGAAAGATTATCCAGCTCTCTTAGCAGAAGCAAAGCTCCCCACCCCACCCTCACATTAACATGCTGAATAGATTCGCTTTCTTGAAGTTCAATTTTTGTTTTTGTTTTTTTTTTAATTTCAGCATATTATGGGGGTACAAACATTTAGGTTACATATATTGCCTTTGCACTGCCCAAGTCAGAGCTACAAGCGTGCCCCTCCCCCAGAGGGTGCTTGAAGTTCACTTTTAAAGCAAGTTAAATTTCCTGTGAGGGCCATGGTGCCTTCTCTGCAAACACAGAGGAACTTAAATAATCTCTTCTGACTTAAAAGTTGAAAGGCTGTAGTCATACACTTATAAAGAAGCGTGTCTCTTAAATATGTAAACACACATTTAAATATATTTAAATATTTAAATATATATTTAAAACAGTGTGACAATTCTCCACCTTGCCCAAAATTAAACTAGTTACTTTTTGGCTCTTATTGCTGCATAAAATGAGTAAAAATTATGAAGAAATTCTGCATGTGGCCTTCATTTTTATTTTAACAGTCGCTAAAATATAAAGAAATCTTAATTATTTTCTACCACATCTTTTGATTGAAGGAGAAATAGTGTTAATGTCTCATGTGTTAAGGAGAATGGTGACTTCTCCCCATGATTTTTAAAGAACTTGAAAATTATTTAGAAATTTCCTGTATGATAGATTTTGAACCCTTTGAAAACCCTACTAATTAGCGTTGCTAGGGTTCACTGGTGGTCATTTTGTTGGGCAGGATTTCAGTTCTGATGGGGGAAATGCTGGACAGGTAGAAGTGAGATGAATTGCCTGGAAATGGCCCCTGGAACTGAACATCTGGGGCCCTCGTTCATGCCACCATTGTTTCCTTTCTCTATCTGGGCACCAGGGAAAATGTCCAACATGAAAGGCAGAGCCCAAGCTCAGAAGCTCTCAGTGCTAAGTCAGCGTAGATAGAATCAACTACCACACCCTCATGCACACATTCACTGGAGTGCCTGTCACTTCCGTGTCATGCACCGTGTCTTTGTATGTCCTTAACTTGCGTCTCAAGCATCTTGCCTGGAATCCAAGTATCTGGTGACTGAATGAAGTCTATTAATTGTACGCAGGTCAACGTTGCCTACAGGATAAAGTCCAAACCCCTTTGGCCTTGTAGACCTTCCACTCTAACTCCAGTCTACCCTTCCACTCTATTTCCTAGCCCTACCCTTTATTTTTCTTACTCTACTAAACTAAATTCTTCTTGATCCTGAGAACACATCTAATGTTCCTTCATTTCTGGATTTTTACTTCTATCACTAGGAGGACCTGCTAGAAATACCCTAGCATCTTCTCCAGTTATTGAATTCCTACTTATTTTTCAAAATACACTTCAAATTCGACTTCCACCACCAGGCCTTTCCACTGCTGGATTCCATTAAAACTTAACATCTCTACCACGTGTTTGACATTTACTATTTCACGTTCATGTTTCTACTAGATTTGTATTGTCTCCCTACTTACTTTCTGAAGTCCTTAGGGACAGAGACCATGTCTTTAATACTCATTTTTAATTCAAGATTTCATTTATTGATTGATTCAATTATTTAACTAAGAAACAGTGAGCATCTACCATGTGCAAATACAATGTTGTAAAAGAAAAAAGACAAATTAAGCATAGCCTTTGCCTTGAAGGATCTTAAAATTGAAAGGAAAGCTCTGTCCACATAACACATTTCTATAATAACAACTGGTGGAAAAAAGTCATATTTCTACATTAACACCAAATGTAGAGATATCTTGCATCAGAATCATGAAGGCATCATTACATTTTTAAAATTTAATATATGCATGATATTATAAAAAGTTGAATTGCTGCCAACCTAACCAGGCTGTCAAAATAAAGAGATTGTATACCCTATAACTAATGTCTCTTCTTGAGAAAAATCAAAAACAATAAAAAGTGATGCCAATTATTCAGTAGTCCATAGATAATTCAATTGTTCTGTAAGAGTGGCTGAAGAATAGGGCACTGTGCAGAAGTCTTCTTATGGCAGAGGGAAAATGACTGTTTGGTTTATTTTGTGCAGTATCTCAGTTGTGTCCTGGAAACATGGAACTTCAGGAATGTCCTGAGAGTTGTGTGTGCAACTGATGATAATTGGTGCATGACCTCATTCCTGAAGGCCTTCCTTGCTGATAATAGAGTGTTGCTAATGGAGCAGAGGAAATAACTTAGAGGCACCATCATCCTTGTGAGTTCTTATTTCCTCCATTACCTTTGGGCCAGGATTAGATCAATCCGTCAGAGAAGAAAACACCTGTGCCATCCATTCCCTTTAATGTGAGAATTTTCTATGATGTTTGATGATAACTCTGATTATATTTCTGCCAAAGTTCTCTATTTTCTACTAATTAAACCCTGCTCTTGGATCATCCTGTCAGTTAGCTCCCCTTCCAAAGGATGGACAGGCTATTTTGTAAGAAGGAAATTATTCCCACTGGTCACCTCTTTCTACAGTTGATGTTACTTTAATGTTGTTTGTCTTCTCCACTGTTGTTAATAACATGTCTGCTTTCCTCTGTGATTCATCCAATCAGATTGCTCCCTGGATTATTCCATGGCACCTCTGGAATTTAATTTTTCCAAAGATCTATTGCCTCGATGACTCCATGGGTGAGTTTCCTTCTAGCTGCTTTTCCATGCAATAGAGAGCCAATACAATCACTTCCTTGAATATATATTATTTCTGCATCCTTGAACTTACCCTCTGTGCAATTTCTATACAGAGTCCTTTTAATAATCTAAGAAATAGATTTATCCAAAGAGAATTCCTCCAAATACATTCCCTAGAAATTTAACAATGCATAGGTTTTCAAAA